>ML180688.1:0-10094 GCA_004369135.1 Dendrothele bispora CBS 962.96 | reverse complement strand
CACAGCGGTGCGAGGTCTTTGTACGCTGAAGGTGATCCTGAGTGGGAGCTTTTGAAGAGCGAGCAGTATTCGACAAAGTATAAGAGGTTTGATGTTAATGGGGGTCATTTAACGATGTTTGATGATCCTAAACTGGCGCAGTTCTTGGAGAATGGGGATAACTTGCAATTTTAGAAGGGGGGGAAATGGTGTTGTTGTATAAAAGTACTTGTACATATTCGTGATTTTGAAGTTAACGTTTTTTTTTTATTAAAAAAAAAGGTATATAGAAGTCTATCTATCTATCTATACTTATCTATCTACACTCTTGTTTTCTTTTGCTACTTAGAAGATGTATAATTCTGATCAAAATTCGAGCTCGATTTTCTCATTGTCAAACATAGTAAATGTATGCCGTCCGTGTATAGATCGATCGACGTTCCAACACCAGGGATCCGAGAAGCAAAGATGACGCCTGCACAAGAAGAAAGGTTGTCAGCACACAGACCTTGCATGTAGAGTGTGCACACATACCCATGGCTCCTGAAGAGTTTGAAGCATAAGAAAGCAGGGAATGTGGATTTATACAAGGAAAGACAGAGAAATATAAGAGAGCGTCGAGTAGCTAGAGGAATGATGAAAGTGAAAAAGGCAGAGATCGAGAGGCCGTGCAAATCGCAGCCAGCTGAAGACGAGTCAAGAGGGCCATGGGAAATTGAAAGCTGCAGGCCGTCTGCTGGGCCTTCTTCCTAAATTTGGTCGTTCATCATCATTCCTGCAATCCCGCATTGCAGAGTTACGGACCCGATAGCCCTCTATTCACTCTCACACCTGCATATGTCTCGAAGTGCTCAAATCAGTAACATATAATTTCTACAGTCAGAAGATATGATATATAATCCGCTCGCAACGTCCCCCGGGCTGGCTATCGGATCCACAGCTCGAATTCCAGCGTAAACGTTGCGTGAGGGTAATTTCCTTAGATTAACCAGAATGAAATGAATCATTGTTCGAGAGGTCCATAGTCCCTCAACCTACACTTTGTTACGGAGTCGAGAGTTTAAAGTTTGACAGATCAAAAATGAATATTATTACTTACCCATCCGGAAGACTGACTTTTTCATTCAAAATAAAGACAAGATGTTCATAATTTCTATGCGTGCGATGTCCATAAAACTCACAATTTGGATCAACTAAAACTAGAGTCTCCATTCTGAATCAATGAATGTGTATACCAGGTACCTACTTGGGGAATATCACAAGAAGTATGGAAATAAGCTTCAAGGAGATTTCGCAAAAATGTTTTTAATAGATCAGTTATTTAACAATGTACAAGATACCGGCGGAGAATTGAATATGTCAATGAATGCAAGAATTGTTATCATAAAGTACAAGGAGCTATTTACTGCTTGATAGCTTCATCAAGCTTAGCAAGTGCTCTGGAACATCTGTCCACATCCTTCTCAAGCTGTCCATGTGAATCAAAAACATTCCTTGCTTCTCCATACCTCCTCCTAGCTTCCACAAAATCTTTCATATCAAAGAAAAGATGGCCAAATTCCAATAAAGTCCATCCAATGTAATATTTTTCTCCTGGAAATCCTTTCAAGAGCTCCAATGCTTCAGTGAATGCCTCCTTTGCCTTTTCATATTGGCCTTGAAGCCTATAAGTTATCCCAAGATATTGATGGCACCATGCAACATCAACAATCCTCCCAATGATTTGATATTGCATCTGGGCATTTGAGAACATATTAAAAGCCTCATCATAATGTGCTTGATCCCTATAAATACAACCCAAAATCTGCAAACAGTCAGCAACACCTCTTCTATCTCCAATTTCCTCAAATTGTTTTTGAGCTTTCATCATCATTCCAGTTGTTTCATCATATTTCCCCTGCCTTCTATTGAGCCTCCCAAGACTCAATAGACACTCTGCAGCTTGCCTCTGATTTCCAAAACTCTGAAATTGTTCTTGAGCATCTGATATTATTTTAATTGCCTCATCATTTCTCCCCTGCACTCGGTAAATATCCCCAAGCCTTTGCAGACACTCTGCAACTCCCAGCTCATTCCCAATTTTTTGAAATAGCTGCTGAGCTTCTGAAATCATTTCAGAGGCCTCTTTGTATCTGGCTTGCCCAGAGTAAATACTCCCAAGCCATCCCATTGAATTAGCTTGAGCCCATTGGTTTTCACTTTGTTTGAAATACTTTTGAGCTTGTAAACTCATGTTGATGGCCTTTTCATATTGAGCCTGAGCATAGTAGATCCCTCGTAGAATATGAAAACACCTTCCCAGTATATCTGCTTCAGATTGAGAGATATTTTCTTCCTCATTGATACAATCTTTTACAGACATAACCTGAGCCTCAGCATCATGAAAACTTCCCATCCATCTCAATATGTCTGCTCTCTTTAGTTTCAAATCAATCTTCTCATCCTTTCCAACAGTTTTATCCTTTTCTAGGATTAGATCAATCAGACCCACAGAGACTGAAACAAATCTCTCAAATCGATACAGTATGTTTACTGTGGAAATGAGTGATAATTTTGAGTTACCACTGCTGATTTGTGCTTTGAAAATCTTTTCAATATTGTTGATATGAAGTTGGAGTTCAGGTTGGGCTTCCATATTGTTATCTGGTAGATTCTTAAGAAATTGTGCATAAAACATCTCCAACTGATCAACATCCACTTGGCCTATAGGATACTTTGAATGAACATGCTCTTGTACTGGTGCTAACATTTTCAGCCCGTTCTTCTGATCATAGATGAGTGAACTCTCCAAAAGTGTCGACACATTGAAATTTAATGCTTCTCCTGGAACCATCTGGGGAAGATATTTTACCCAAAAAGGGATCCCATCAGGCAAAAATGATATTGCTGATAGAAGGTTGAGTGTTTTCCCTTCTATTTTGAAGATTTGAAGAGATAAATCAATGGAAAAACTAACACTTGTCAGTCTTCCTGGGTCTGTGCCCTCTTTCAGCATTGATGTTTTGTCTTTCTTCCACATACTTATCAATGTTTTCAGTGGTACTCTTTTGACATGTTGAGCACTCAGTCTGATTGCAAGGGGGACATATTCAAGTTGATACAGTAATGAATCAATTTGAGATTCAGAGTCATTTGAAATTTGGAGCTTGTTACCTGCAAATGCTTTGAATGCTTCCTTGGCAGGAACAGGTAATAATGTTGGGATCCCAGATTGATCTCCTAATCTTTCCCATGCAATATCACCAGGTCCATCTGGTCCCCTCATGGTAACTATCAGAGATACTTTGCCATAGTTGGCAATCTTTTCTAATAGATTCTTTACACCAACTCTTGAGTTACCATGATTCCATGGGGTCTCAAAATTATCAAAGACAATTAGGAGGTCACCATGAGCAGACTGAAGATGGTTGAATAGGACCTTCTGTTTACTCTGATTCTCCTGCATAGTCAACTCCATGACATGTACCAATCCCTGGACAAGGGATTCTGTATCTTCAAAGAGTTCACATGGAATGAAGTAACATCTTTCTCCAAACTTTTTCTGTACTAAACCAGAATAAATGATATGGAGGGCCAATGAAGTCTTGCCCATTCCTCCTGCTCCCAGAATGGCCAAAAATCTAAGACCTTGTTGACAGAGAATATTGACCCCCTGCTTAACAAGCTCCTCCCTGCCTTTAAAGACAATTGGCACTGCTGGGGTAGCAGATGCTATCATTCTATTCCAAAAATCAGTATATCTCATTAAAATGTCATTGTGTTATACATACTCTGCAGTAATTTTCTGTCATACAAAGAGTCTATCAGTATTATACAAGAGCTCCTTTATTGAAAAGTACATACCTTGGTATCTGGGGATAATCCACCTAGTAAAAGGTAAATTGTTTATTCATGTCTTAGATTTTCAGTACTCACTATCACTCTTTATAATATTCAGGTTGCCAGCAATATTTGTGATCTGGGCATTTCTAAAGTCATTGTTCTGTGCATCTGGGAAAAAATGGAGTCCAGTGGATGTTTGCATCTGCTGCTCAGGAATCTGAGGATTTTGGCCAGATAATGAGGTTCCTGCCTCTGTATTATCAGTGTGTCCAGATTCCTGTGTAATTTTTTGTCTCTTTTGGTCTCTCAAATGCGGAGCTGCCTTTATAGTTCTCTTCATCTTGCTACTGAAATTAATTGTTAAGTATGCTTCCCATTTCATTAAAGTTCATTGAACAAAATAACAAACCTTTACTCCTATCACAATTTATGTACAGTGATGTATCTGTTGAAGACGTGAAAATTATCCAGCTGCATGTGACCAGTAATTTAATGTGTCAAAAAATAAGGTTTCAAACAATACGGAGATATCCGGTTACTTACTGTGAGGCGCTAATGGCGGCAGAAGAGAGATGTAACTGTCAAAGACGAGAAATTTATCCAACTGCATGTGATCAGTTAATTGAATGGTTTGAAGAAACAAGGTTTCGGAGACATGGGAAGTTCCGAAAAGTTGCGCAGTGCAATTCAATCAACTGGCCTTGTACTATCAAAATAGAATGTCCATGCTACCTGGTGCTGGCTTGCTACCTTTTCTTGCACCGAAACACGAGCTGTACCCTGTGGCTAACATGACCACAGAGTCTGTTGTGGGTAGTGCAGCCAGACCTGCCTTCCCAAAAGTGAAATCTTTCATTGACCAATCCAATTCCGTATATGTTTTCATGCCCTTTGGTTTATCAGGGTTTATATCCAAACGTGCATCAGCTACCGCCTTCGTGGTCACCCTGCCTTCCACCAATTTACTACTGTACCATTTCATCAAAACATCATGACCGCGGCAGCCTCGACAAAATAAAAATAGAGATATTTTTCTTTTTGGAGTGTCCTTCATAAAAATTTGTCGCATCTACCTTTCATAGTAACCGCAAACTGACAAAAATATGTTGTCATTTCATAAATGAAGAAGGGCTTGCCTTAGGAGCTTTTAGCCTCGACCTTGGGGTGCCGTGAGATGATTTAATGTCCCTTTATTGTAGTGAGCGGCCACATGTAAATATCCAGATCCCATGAATTACGCAAACGAGTGGCCAAATCAGATGCAGAAAGCAAGTGGTTCAAGGATGGAGTTGAAGTGAATACGCCACATGTCCAAGCTGTACATATTTGACTTGTATATTATTTGCTAAGCTGCCTCCTGCAATCACTGGAGGTCATTTCCAATCCCCTTCTTAGGCTCGGGCCATTTGAGGGAGCTATCGATGTTATATTTGGATCAACTGACCATCATCCAAGAAACTTTGGCAGCCTCCAAAACAAAAGTCGTTTTCGCCAGTTCATCGGGTCTTTATATTGTTCCATTTTGAATATGAGGAAATGGTAATGAAATCAATGATAAGACACCCTTTAGAAAAGAGATGAAAGTACCAGGAAACATTTTTTCCATCCAGCTGTTCATCCATTATTTTGTGGCCTAGTAAAATATCAGACTGGATACCTTCTTCACAACAGAGTCAAAGATATTAGAGGACACCGGGATAGTTTCACTTTGATGCGTCAGAAAACAGAATGTTCCATATTCATTCTGCTTGCTGTCAGAACCTTGCCTTTATTTTGCTAATAAAATGAAAGAGCAGAGTCATGAATTGATTGACTTGAGGGGTAGCCTCGCTTCCCAAAAAGGGTTAATCATACATTCACTCCAAGTGTCATTCAGCCTCTTCTGACGGGCGGACTGCTTCCAAACTTCATATATACAACCTACTGGTCACCTATTACCTCCTACCCAAATCCGGGATTATTTTACTTTGTTCCACAGTGTGTGCGCTGTCTCAAACAGCGAGTGAGGCCTAAATCCGTTTGACACATCGCACAGCCACCTGACTTTTCCATACCTACGCATATGGTCATGCTCCCTCTCCAGCAAGTTAACCATTCGTAGTTTGTGAGCCTAACGCAGTTGAGTTGATGTTCAAAGATTCTCATAAACCAAATTTGTTGAGAAACTGTTTCAATCCCATGATGAAGCGCTAACAGAGACACTTTTGTTCTCTTCTCCCGTGTTGAGAAGTCTTCAAAAGGCGTACACGTACTCATCGAGCAGAACGATGCTGACGGATGAATGTCTGTATCCTAGCGGATCTGAAAAACTTTCTCAAATTTCCCAGATATCTGTTCATACATTTACCAAAACAATGTCCAAGATAGACTGTAGCGCCGCCAGAAATTGATATGATATGGGAAGTTATTTCCAAATAAAACTATGAAGAATAACAAGTAACCAAAAGTTCAATTAGAAACCGCAGAAAAAAAAACCTAGAAGTTTAATATGTTAAATTTAAATGTCCTCGAAAACGTACAGCATAGTTGTTTCCATTAAATACCATACAAAAAAAATAAATCACACACTCTCTCGACCCTTCCACCCTCTCAACCTCTCAAACAAACTCGAACTCGCACTGGACTGACTCATCCCAACATCAAAGAAGGATCTCCAAACACGCTAAACCCCTAGGTAGCCGTCAGTGTTTATAGCTGTCATTGGCATAGATTTTCCACCATGGGCTAGGGAGACGGATACACTGGAAACGGCTTTGGGAGAGTTGAAGGGAGAAGTGACGATATTGAAAGTGGTAGGGACTGTGAGCATAGGAGGCGGAGGCGACACGTTATTCGGAACAATGTTGGGGTTATTCATGTTCGTGTTCACGTTCCCACCGGCATCCGCTGTTGTCCTCACACTTCTCGTTCTAGCAACCCCAGTACCAGCAACGCCAGCTGCAGGAGTCATACCACCAATAGCGGCCATATTGACTCTGTAACCTGAGTTAGGTCCGATACCGTGATTATAGTTGCATATGTCGGGAGAGGGAAGCTGGAGAGAGTACTGGTGCGATCGGATTGGCTCCCATACTATAGGGCTGGAGGCCATGCTTCCTTGTGTAGCGGCAACACCGGGGTAGTACCTGTCAGGAGTAGAGCTGTAAGCGTTCGAAATGTTATCGACGTAAGCCATAGACACTTGCCTCAAACTTCCCGTGCAAATCTGACTTGACCTAGAGTTGGCTCTGGGCGCTGATGCCTCGACTCCTCCACCCTTTTCCAAACTGGCGACGTCGAGGTTGACACCCTCGTTGTTCTGGTCATAGCAGTCTGGCGGAGTCCCAATCCGCATCTTGACAATATCTGTTTTGTTATGGGGGGGGGATGGGAATGAGAAGGACGATCACACCACCGATGGCAGAGACTCCGATGATGATTGATTTGGGAAGAGCGGAGGTTCTTTTTTGAGTTACAGTCGTAGTTGAGAACCCGCATAGTGGGCATCATTTCTGTGGTTTTGGGACGGTGATTAAGGAGTTTTTGATGGTGATTAAGGAATTTTTGACGGATGCGACCGATGGAATGAGCCAGGCAGTTGTTTTGGCAAGCGATGTATGCATGTAGCATCAACAGAAAAAGTCATTAAAATGATCCAGGGGTCGAAAGCAAGAATAACAACTCAAGTACTCACAGCTTGTCACCAGTACCACGCGGCGCTACGTTTCCTACCGAAGTAGGGCCTGGGTCAACCAATGTAAAAAGGTCGGTCACAGTCGAAAAAGACATGTCATCAGTGATGGTGGCCACACTGCCTCCTCAAGTAATGGAAGCGAGCTCCTGTGTTCCTTGAGTTCCCATCGTTTGAATAGATGATGTCGTGAAATGGTGGTACTATGACCGATTGCAATCGTAGTACTAGGTGAAGCAGATGTTTGGCAGGCAGGGGGTCAAGGAGAAGAGCCGAATGTCGAGGTTGGGTTTGGACCGGAGTTGTTGTTTGCACTACGACATTATTTGCGGCCAGAGTATTGGCAGTCGAGATGGAAACCGCAGAAGAGCTTATTGGAAGGGTACAGGTAATGTCCGCTTGAGAAACGGATGAGGATGAGGTGGAAGGGACACTCAGAGGGGATGAAGCTGTGGACGTTGGAGCGTGAGTTGGCTCGGTAGTGAAGGAAGTTGTGTGGGCCGTGGTAGATTGAGGTTGGGTAGGGGTAGCGCCAGTGTTATTGACCCGAGTCAATGACGAAGCTGTAGAGCTAAATGGGCTAGAATTGAGAAGAGAAAGTTAGAGAGTGACCTAAAAGAATGACGCACGGCACTTGTGCACCTGAAGCCAAAGTGGAGCCTTCAACAACCGTGTTATACAAATGTATGCCGTCCGTGTCCAGATCAATCGACGCTCCAAGACCAGGGATCCGAGAAGCAAAGATGACGCCTGCACAAGAAGAAAGGTTGTCAGTACACAGACCTTGCATGTAGAGTATGCACACGTACCCAATGGTTCCTTAAGAATTTGAAGCATAAGAAAGCGGGGAATGTGGATTTATACAAGGAGGACGAGGAAATATAAAAGGGTGTTGAGCTAGAGGAATGAAGAAAGTGAAAAAAGGCAGAGATCGAGAGGCCGTGCCAATCGCAGCCAGCTGAAGACGGACGAAGCAGATCAAAAGGGCCGTGGGAAATTCAAAGCTGCAGCCGCGTCTACTGGGCCTTCTTCCTAATTTCGTCGCTCATCATTCCTGCAGTTTCGCATGACTGGGGGGTATGGCCGCAAGTGGCGTGGGCCGAACCTTTATTTGACAACTGATAATATATTACTGGTACATGAGAATATCTAACTTGCAGCCATGGTGTTGCGCTTTTTGGTAGGGGAACTATCTACAGAATCATTCTCCTCATCAAAGAACATAGCTTTCCTTTTCGGAGGAATAGGAATCCCATGTTCAGGATAAGCAGCAGCATTTGAATTTGACTTGTCAAGGTCAAGATCAGCATAGAGTGGATTATTGAGTTTGAGCCATCTCAATGCTTCTATGATTTTATTACGGCGGACCAATAATGGTGTCTTGGCCAATATGTCAATTGTCGCAAAAATCGCAACTGGCATACCAGGCCGAATCAGACAGAATTCTGCCGGATCAGGCCTTCAACTGGCTGCTGGGGTATCAGTTAAGCATATGTACTAAATTGCAAGATATTGCAGGATCGTACATTTTGAAGTTATTAGAGTTGACAGACAAATCAGGACTGGTAACCAATTAAAAGGACTGGTCCGGCATTAGCGTAATATCTAGGCTTTTCACCGATGACAATGCGTAATGTCATGTGATCAGGTCATAATGTCTGATCAGGCCTGAAGCGTGACTTACACGTCATTATCAGGATGTAATGTGCTATCAGGTAGGATTAAGAGATATCTGACATTGTTTGACCCACAACGTCTGATCAGACATAGTAGTGAATGAAGGGCTGATCTGAAGTAGTAAGGAAGAAAGGGCTGAGCAGACATAGGGAGGAACGCAGGGCTGATCAAAATGAGGGACCGATCAGAATAAGAATTGAAAAAATTACTGTTTGGTACATATCTCCTATGTACCCTAATCAGGCTGCTGTAGTTTCACCTTCTCTTACACTTGGCACCCTACTGCACGATGTGTTAGTGGAATTAGTATATCTGAGCCTAGTATTGATTAGATTAGTAGTACGAAATCTATATGTAATATGGAGGAGCTCACGTGTATCTATGAAACCTGTCACATTTGCACGTCAGTCATTATACTGTGGGTACGTGGTGACCTGATGCTCAGGATTTTGATTGTGTAGAGCTCACGGGGTGCGCACGGACCTGCCTAGGACCAGTAACTCAAACCCCCTCTAGATCTCTCGAAGTGACGACAATGACAATTCCGAGTCCGCCGTCGACGTGTCACAATGTCATTTCTCCAATAAAGGCCGGCTACTACTTTGACAACTGACAACACCATGACGCTTCAATGGGAACGAAGAGAAGCTGAGCAACTCGCTGACGTGCTCTGTTCTGGAGCCAAATTCGACAAAGATCAACAAAGAATGTATGATTACTTTATGGCGTCAGGAAAGGGATACATGCTTGTCCCGGTAAGCTTCTATTCTTCCAATTTGAATGCTCTGTTGTCTTTGATAGTTCGTGAACTCAGAGGTCTAGGACCCCCGACTACGATCCAAGTCTGAATCCGCACCTTAATAGCTCAGAAAGACCCAACCGTCCTTTACCGTCGTCGCTACCACACTCGTCGGTTTCTCCTGTGCCACCCCAGCCTGAAACGCTA
>ML180687.1:0-10103 GCA_004369135.1 Dendrothele bispora CBS 962.96 | reverse complement strand
ATGTGCGGCGCTAAGAGCTAAGATGATAAATTAATCATCTATCGACACTGTATATGTACATGGTATCATTCATCATTAATCATCCAATCATCTAAGAAAATGCAAATAATGCAATAATGCACACAAAAAAGAAAATGAACAGTAACCTATTTGCTTATTCCTACATCCACCCAAAAAAAAGGGCTAAGTACAAAAAAAAAGAAAAAGTTTAAGCACTTGAACCCTCCCGCCACCCCAACTTGTTGACTTTTTGTTCAGAATCACATTACCCGACACACCCCTAGTACACACACCATGGACCGACCCCTAGCACACACACCATGGACCAACCCCTCCTTATACCCTCCAAGTCCCTCTCTTCTTCGTCATCATCGTTCTAGCGATCAACAACAACACCGAACCTCCAAGCATCGTCACACCGCTAAACACTACTGGTCTCCACCACAGATACTCCGGTGGGTGCAAGAGCGCTCCGGATATCGGGCTACCCGTTAGCAGGGCGAAACTCGAGACGAAGGTGAGGAGACCCATTCTTGTCCTAATAGATCCCCGGAGATAATTGATGATGAGGGAGGGAGGGAAGAAAAGAGAGGGGGAGTGAGTCTAAAAAAGAAGAAAGAAAGAAAGAAAGAAACGTACCCGACTTCATTGATATCTCTCGCATACGAAGCTGCTACAGGTCCAATCAAAGAGGAGACTAATACAAAGAAATCCCAGGTTATCAAGGCATTCCCAAAGGGAAAAGGAAAAAAAAAGGATACTCACATCCTCCTGACGTGAACCCATACAAAACCGCGAACGGCACGTATCCTGCAGGCGTCGTCGAGCCCAACAACGCAAACACTAGGCCTCCGGATATCACCGACACAGCGATCGTCGCTGTTCAACAGAAAGAGAGAGAGAGAGAGAGAAAATCAGTAAAAAAAAAAAAAAAAAGAAATGTTCCAAAGTATATACAGTATACAATATAAAAAGCTCAAGCAGGGAAAAGGGGGGAAAAAGAAGAGGACGGGTCTCTTTACACACCATTAAACGATCCAAAGATATCAGCAAAGAAGTTCGGTACCATCCGTCCGACTATACCTAATGCGTTAAGGATAGTGATCTAGAAGAAGAAGAAGAAAAAACAAGGGTTTTGTGAATAGAAAGAAACTAGGAAGGATCGACGAAGTTGGTGGTGGTGGCGGCGGCGGATGTTCAAATATATAGCATGTACATAAAACATGGTACAAGCTAACCACAGGACGCCACGCATATGTACATAGGATACAATAAAAACGAAAACGTACCCCATACGTGACAATATTAGCAGGCATGTCATGTTTGTTCGCGAACAACTGGAGGTAGAAGTATGGGACGAAGAGACCCCAGAAGATCAAGAACGATCTAGAAAAGAAAAAAAATCGAATGTTAAGTTTCCCAAATAAAAACGAATCGGAAAAAAAACGATTTTCTGCTAGCTAGCATGCGTAATGCGCATACAACGTTACCTCGCATCCTCTCCTCTCCTCAGCAAGAAAAAACCCAACCCAACCCAACCGAATTCCAGCAAAAGAAAGAAAAAAAAAGAAGACAAGAAAAACCAATTTATACTCACCCCAAACAAGTCAACACATAACCCCAATCCGTCACGATCCCCAACATGTCCACGTTCTTCTTTCCTCGAGGAGGTAACCTAGTCCTCATCACCGCGTTCGCGAACGCGAGGAACGCCAAGTCCAAAAAGGATTGAGCTCGGACGCCCCAGGCAAACCCGACCGAAGGGTTAGCGAATAACCGGTTTAGCAGGATGGGGTAGATCGTGGAGCCGACGGAACCACCTGGGGATTGGGGATGGGGATGGGGAAGGTGGGGGAATGAAAGGAAGGAGAGAGGAAGCGATGGAGAGAGGTGAAGAAGGAAGAGAAGAGAAGAGAACAGGGGAGGGAAGGAAGGCAGAGGCAGAAAGTAGAGCGAGTCAGTTTAACTTCATAATTACGAGAAAGAAAAACAGAAAGCACATGAAAAGGACAAACAAGGACTAGACTAGAGAGGGAATCACTGATGGACCATAATAACGAAATATTATGTATTCGTTCGCATCAAAAAAAACGCGCATATATGAAGTGTCGGGTATAATGGATTAAACACCGGGAAACATTGAACTTTTTGAAAAGATGATCATGACGCGCGAACAAGGGAAAAAAAAAGAGCGCCACCAATTCAACCGTTGATGTAAAAAAAAGAAGATGCGGAACAAACCGTTATGATAGCGAACGAGGGAAAAGGAAAAAAAAAACACGCGTAATTCAGAACTCACCGCTCAGCACAAGACCCATCGCTAAAGCTCTCCTCTTCTTGAAGTAATGCGAAGGGATACTCAAGGCAGGCATGAACATCATTCCCATCGCGAAACCCATTCCGACACCTTGAGCGAGGAAATTTTGATAGAAATGATGCGGTTGGGCGAGAGACAGCATGAAAGATCTATAAAAACGTCCATAGCCAGAATGAAGGACAAAGGGAACAGAAAGAAAGAGACAATGTGTCAGTACCACTCTTTCGAAACAACCAGGGATACAATCAATCGTTTACGCACGAAAACAGGAACAAAATACTCCCATAACCTATCAACTGCCTGAAATACCCCTTATCGAACAATTGCCCACTGATGATCCCACCGCCGAACATGAAGCACCCTTGCAACGAGCCTATCCATGAAATATCCGCGGGTGGATGGTCGGTGAGCGAGAAGACGGTATAATAGCTTTGGTACACTCCGAAGGACTGCATCGTGCCGGCAGTACAAAACGTTACCATCCATCTGTATAGCATATATGGAGATATAATAGAAAATACACGTCCCGCCGGGATCAGGTGTTGGGGTCAGAAAGGGTCGCGTACACAGAAGAGACGAGGGAGCTAATAGAGAACTCACCCGCCCAAGACAGCTAGCCAAGCTTGGAGTCCACCTTCAGGAAACTCTAGTGTCGGTGCCTGTGCAGGTGTTCCTGCTTGACCAGTACCTTCCTTTTCTAAATCTTGCATGGGTGATCTCGTTTCATTCGCATCGGCTGAAGACGAAGGACCACTCGACTGTTCGTTATCATAACTCGCAGAGTCCTTCTCTGTGCTAAGACGATCTTGGTTGTTCGTGACAGACATTAAGATACGGAAAACAACGTTTGGTGTTCTTGTGTCGTGAAGATTGATTCGATTGTTCCGAACGTGATACAGCAACTGTGCGCGAACGTAACAGCGGGGACGGACCGATAATGGACGAGGGAGGGTGATAGAGAGGGGTGAAGGGATGGAGGGAAAGCGATAACTGGAGAGGGACCAGAAGAAGTATATAAAAAAGCCATGGCCCGGACAGTCAGCTCACACAGATGATGTGGAAGAAGCATTTAACGGCATTGGATACTGAAGCGGTCTCTGTTGAGTTTCTGTGAAAGAAAAGAAAGTTCCATAACAAGACTTGAGAATCTTTGACAGGTTGGATTGATGCTGGCTAAATCCGCCCGGCCCAATCAGCGTCCCAGGTTCCCAACTGCTATATTCATCCCATTCCAATATTTCAATCTCGGCTCAGTCTTTTCTCCGTCTTCTAATATTACATAGACGCCTACAAAAGAACTTCAAAGCTTCGAGCTTCAGCTTGCGCATCTTTGAGACCCGAAGAGACCCCACATTACCTACGAAAGAAGCTATGGTACCGGTAACCTTGTCTCTCTCCCGGTCTGCTCATGCAGCTCAACGAGAACAACCAAGCCATTGGAGTTCTTAACTCGGATTAAAATAGGATCAGAAAATTCTTGGTCAAACCTCCCGCGATTTGAACGAACCCAAAATGATGATGCGTGATGTAGCCATCAGCAGACAAGCCGCGCCGAGCAACGGCGTCGATACCCACGTGTCACGCTAATCCCAGTTCAACAACACCCAATGATTCATCGCGACGCCTCGACGCTCTTTGTGCAATTGTCCTCCACTCCGCTCCAACATATCTTGCAATTTGTCCAAATCTGAAAGAGCCAACATTCCATGGACCCTCAAAAAGTGCGATGTTCTAGCCACTCCTACACTGTGTCAATGGGTCTAGCTCTAGATTCTCTAGTTTGGTCACTCAAATAACGAGCATGGAACACGCGCTGGCGGCTGGGTGCAGTTGCCCATTCAAGATCGAAAAAAAAAATAACAGCATCTGGTGACGAACATGCAAGGGGCTGACCCACTTTTCAAAACTACATGAAAAAAAAAACTCAAAACGCTTTTTTGTAAAAGATTCTCCAAACAATAAAATAAGCCCTTCCCGCATCCAGCTCCTCAAATGATCGATGAAAACACACCCTTTAGAACCTCATGTCCTTCGAATTCCTAGTCATTATTAGTCGACGAACACACACTCTCTCCCATCGCCACGTCGCGATCGCTTGATCCTCTAAGCGATTATCTCAATTACCTTCTCGACAAAACGCGAGTCGCAACTGCCACAGCAAGGAAGCCTCGACTGAGACTACTATCGTAATTACCGTTTGATCAGAAAAAAAAAAGAAGGAGAAACTTACTCCCCAATTGTAACACGGAACATTGGGATCATCGATCCCAAAAGTGTATAATATGTACATACGGGAACTACGCCGCGTCCTAAAACGCTTCCATATACATACGTCTTGCCATTCGAACCCATATCATCACGGTTTCACGGTTTCGACCCCCTTAAGAAAACTCCTAAATGCGAACGGAACTCTGATCCTTTCTGTCCACAAAACCCGTTGAAGCTGGGGGATATCAAAATGCATCAATGAATCATTTTTAAAATCCCTCAAAAAGAAGCGCTAGCTTTTATAGAGCCAACTTACGGGGCAAACTAACAACTTAAGTATGGCAATCCGGAATCGGACCGTTCCCGATTCGATTTCGATTCAATTAAGTAAAACTATTCAACGATCCAACCTTCCGTACGTGAACTCCAAGAAGAACATCACAAGGACGAAAAGAAAAAAAAAGGTAACAGACACAACTCGCATGCAATTGGTGGCTTTGCCGAAAAGAAAAAAGGAAAATAAATAATATATTGAAAGAATTTCTGACCTCTTTCGATCTTCTTCGAGCGTTTATAACTGAATGTATTGTTCTATGTAAGTAGCCACTCGAGTTCGCAGAAGTGCAAGAAGTAACTTATCATCAAATCAATTAGAAGAACACTCTCAAGCACTATATATAAGTATAGAAGCCATTTGAAGAGGCCGATCTGATCAAGAGTTTCTTCTACCCATCATTATACGTGTAACTTGCCTACTTTCAAGTTTCTACAGCATACAGCATACAGCATACAGAGCATACAGAGCATACATCATGCATGATACGTGTATGGAGGTCCGGGCCAGCAGTTAGTAAGCCTTGTTTAAGCAGGGGGTGTTCCTCTCTACTATTAATAGCTCACTCCTGGGAAGTAGATTGGTAGATACACTGTCTTCAAAGCTTCTCCCATATGCATGCGTGATGATACAATAATACATGTCTATGTCATCATTTCACTAAGACACGAACATGCTGCTAGATACGACTCGCCGGAGACATTCAAACCTGCTTCAAGGTTATACAGCTCATCATGATGGAACGTAACAAAAGTTATCGCTTAGGAATCCGGATTATGTTCCGTAAACTTCGAAATCTTCCGATGATCCATACTTACATACTTGACAAAGATAAGTTGAAAGGTAAGACTCATGACGCGAGTTACTATCATATGCATACCAGCTGTCTTAGTCTAGCAGATTTGGAAATCGAAACGTTTACGACAAAAGGAGGTGGCGTGTACTACGTGTCCTGCCAGACCCTCGACCCGTAGTAGTAAACCTAGGCCTAACTGCAACTTCTACTACACACGTATACACGAAAAGGGGGGAAGGAAAGGTACCTATCTCAAAACTCGGTCACTCTATTTCTCGCCGAACCTTGAACATGCTTATATATGCATGGAGTATATGGACGCATGCGCCATCGATTGCATCTCCCGCTCTCGACAGCTCGCAGTTCCAACATGTCATTTAAACAAAAACAGCTGACTGTTCAAGTATCTGTAATCGGGCACCGTTAATCTTGTATAGGCCAAGGAGAATACTTAGGGTAGGGTTGATTGTATTTACTATTCATGTATCTACTCGCTCATGGGTACGTATACAGCCTGATCATGACAGACAGCTAGTTGCATGTAAGTAGGACCAGACGGACGGACAGAACACTTTTTTTTTATCAGAAAAAGATACCCGAACCGAGTGGCGGGACGAGTTTCGAATTTATCATCATTCAGCGCCTGTTGACTCTTACAAGTTGCTTTTTGATTTCGTATCCAGCTGAAATTGACCGACCGACCAGCGGGTGATGATGAGGGTTTTTTATAAGATGATACCCCGATTTCGACACGTACGTATACGATCAAGAGGTAGGAGGGAACGTTCCCGCGAATGGATTCGGAAATTAATTGTCGCGTCCGTGGAGCCATCCGAGGCTTAGAGCGTCTCGCCAACTGTTTGCCAGTGGCCACGTCAAAAGCTGCCCGATAGTTATTATTCAGTTCCTCTTCTTTACATTCATTCGTCCGTTCAACACTATACATAATAAACTAGAATGCACGCACTACGTACGATATCGCTCCAGCTGGACAGAATGGTGTGCATGAAAGCACGCTGACCCAAGCGAGACCCAATTCACTTACAATGATGATCATGGTGGTGGAGAACGGTAGGGTTCACGGATGTCTTTTTTCTCTCTCTCAGCCTCGAAGTTTAAATTTGGGTTCGTTCAGCAGCCTGTCAAGTATTGTACTCAGGCTGTACCAAGCACCGGACAATTGAAACCCCCTCTTTCCATTTTCCTAATTCTATGATACTAACACACCTTTAAATGAAACGCTTACAACTTTCTACCACCGATCTAACACCAGGAACCCTCACAGCTGTTGCCATCCACATACACTCATACAAGTCAATGTTCAAAACAGCATCGAGTCTCATCCCGATCATGATGCCATACGTAAATGAATGCATGCAAATAATTAATCAGACAAACGATGGACGAATAGTTGTCTGGCCACCTGATTTCCCGTGAAGCCACACCCATCATGATACGTGATATGCTAATATTCTGCAGTATTATTATACAAGGGTGCAACGGCTTGATTCGGACACTGATGAGTCAGTTCCTCCCAATCAATGAACATTCGATATAGCACAATGTTCCAATCATCTCACAGGAAAAGTACTTATTCAACTGTGGACCATACAAAGGCATTTTCCGACTACCCTGCTTGCCACATACAAAGCAAAAATCTATTCGGTCGAGCTTATAAAAAAGTGGCGGCATCCTTTCCACATTCCCATTGTAAAAATGCGGCTCTATTCATATAAGTACATATAAGCCCGAATCCAATGAGGCATCTACTTAATAGGCGCTCCATCGTGTGCACATAGCATGATGTATACGAGCATGAATCATCATAAGACCTAAAGTATCCAGCCGTTTTTCCGAGAAAAACATACACGGTGTGGTAGGTATGTACACGCCTCATTGGTCTGCTGCCCTCAACCACATCATGAGGTGACGAGTCGTCTGTACATATGTCCGTGCAATCGCGAGCTTATTTTAACTTCAACTTGAGTGGAAACTACGTATACATTACAGCGGTACCGTCCCGTATGATGAGTACGACATGGCTGATCTCCTGATGGATTACGTTCTTGTGAATCGAGCCTCAAAACGAATCTAAGACGTTTGTGGTACATGTTAACGTATGGATCTACTTTTAAGTAGATTACGATCAATTAATACTTACTCTTAATAAGAAAGGAAAGAAAATGGAAAGAGAAACACCAGCCTCCTCCTCCCTGCTCTACAAATGACGTGCCTTCTCAAGAATCAGGTCAAATCCTAATCGAAACGACCTCCAGGCACATTCTTGCTCTTTGGAAGAAAATGATAAATAAAAATCAAGTTCAAAATTATTCATGAGGCTAAACTCCGAATCGAGGTCGGTGTGTTCTATTCACACTACCGTTACAGACACTTGAAAACGAAATCGCGCGATTCATCGTGAGTGCAGAACTGTTACTTAAAACAACCAGCTTTGATCGAGTGATCAGATTAAGACGGATCTTCGTTTTGCTCTTTCGAGGAACGGATCGAGTCCGACTCTACTTATACTTATACTCGTACTCTTTTTCTCTTTTTCTCTTTTTTTCTTTCTAGCTTCACTTGAGGTTAGCCCGAGTTGATAGAAAAAAATTCTAATTCACACCCAGCTCCAGCCGGCGGCACCTGGGATGAGGCCGGAGCTTCAAAGTTTGTATCTGGACCTCTATCTATCCCTCTATCATAGCTATCTTTAGCCGCAACACACGATCCCTCACTATCAATAGCTGCTGAGATAAAACCTACGTTTTTCACTTCTTCCCATGCTCAGGTTCCTAAAATTCCTTCCGATTGTCATCGCATCATATTGCGTTCACAAATTCACAAACAGCTGAGCAGGAACCTCAACTCTTCCATTCATCAAGAACCCACCAGTGTCATCGATGTGTCTTTCATAATAACATCCTGGACTACTACGTACGTGACATCTTCACCCGTTCAACTTTCGCCTTCTTCAAGTTCTGTTCTTCCTTCCTTTATACTATCATTGGCAATCCCCTTGTGAGCTAGAAGTACTTCTTCAGTTGATCTATGCATGGGAATGAGTCTTCCAGGGTTATTTGAATTTTCGTGAAGAGCAGCTGGTCGCTGTTGCGTATTGATGCATTCAAGACGTCTGTCTTGCTACGGTTGGACTTGAGCTAGGTCCCGCGAGGATTCAAATCACAGTCACCCCCGCTATAAAATAAGATCAACTAGTAGACAGAAACTCGAAAGTTATATCCGAGATCTAGCTAGTGCCCTCGAACAGGGGTCCCATCATTCCATGAAAAGTAGGAACTGAGCTCCAGAAAAAACAAAGGATTCAAGTCACAGCAGTCACTAATGACACCGGAACGACGAAATCAACTAGTCGATCAAATTCAACAGAGATCGATTTAGAAGTCCTTCTAGTTAGTTACTGCCACACGAGCTGGCCGACAGCTTGATCAGAATTCGTTATTCGTCTAGAAGTAAAAAAAGTCAATCCCGCCTCCAGCGTTGAACCAGCAGGCCCAAGTTCAACAGCATCTCGCGTGCCTCAGGCTACCTACAAATTTCATTGGGTACTACGGGACCAATGCTAAACGTTAAATAATCAACGATACTTCAACTTATGGAGTTCCTCACAACCACAGAATATTTCTCCTCAAAGTCACTCGGCGGGAGGTGCAGACTAAAAGTCAGAGGGAACACCAGCTAGGAGTTTAGAAATTTGCGTTTCCTTCCAAGTCACTGAGTTTCAAATTTCAAACCCCGGATCGACTACTAGTGACAGAAACTACTACGAGGCCGACTGAAAGGAAGGATTCGCAACTTCGCCTCGGTCGGTCACCGATGTGGTCTTGTTTGTACCAGAAGCCTCTGAACTCCTCCGGCCTCGTACTTGCCACGCTTTGCAATGGCTCACTTCGCTTCATAGTGCAATGACAGTAGACGGCCTTATGCCTTCTTTCCCTCAATCTCCACTTCTATCTATAGAATTGCACAAAGACCTTGAAATTTCTCTCCGAGTCTCCAAAATCCTGGAACATGAATTCGATGGATCTTTAGTCGCAGCAAGGATCTGTAGCCACGGTCAACAATTCGAGGGAGATTAGGTACATAGTCAGCTTTTGGCTATAACATGTAAGGAAAGTATAAGGTACGCATGGCCATGTATGTATTCTAGAGTAGTATCGATTGCAAGATCGCAGTTTGGCGGCTTGGCTTCTCCTCTTGGAAATCGGACCGTGGTACCGATTGTGACCTATTGTGGCTAGTATACTAGTACCGTCTAATAGCCAAACACGCACACGATCTGCTAGCGGACGACTCGACTGGCCTTGGTCTATTCGTCCATAAATAACTATTAAATAGTAGGACCTGTTGGCTGGGACTTTGCCAAGCTTATAAAACGAGTTTCTCTATGCATAACTCCGGTTTCAACGAGGGAGTTGCACTACTAACAG
>ML180686.1:0-10106 GCA_004369135.1 Dendrothele bispora CBS 962.96 | reverse complement strand
TCCTTCCCTGCTCGTACCTACTACATAAACAGGTCCAGCTCGCACGCGAACTAAATCCAACTCATCCTTGTCAACTATGGAGATTAGTCGAGTGCGGAAGAAGGCCGTCTCCCGCTCTTGCTCCTACCCCTGCACTTGCTCCTGATACTCCCAGCCAAACTAACGAGACAAACAAGAACCTGAGAACTCAAGAAGAAAGAGATGTTGTCAAAGCGGATGATACTACAACCGGACACGGTAGTACATCTATTTCGGAACCTCATACCAACACGTCCGCGTCTACGTCTACATCTACGTCTACATCCACATCCACTACCACTGCCACGTCCACCTCTACATCCTCGCCGACTCCTGTTCAAACGCCTTCCAATGTTGTTGTTGCTCAAGACTCGACTAGGTCCGCTCAGTCGTTGAAGAAGGTGAAGAGAGAAAAACAAAAACGAAACCTCCCGAAACTCCAGTACATGATTTGTGAAATGTGTAGGAGAGTCACGACTTCTTCTGCTGATGGGGCTTGCGAAGACGAAGGCGAAGAAGGAGCAACGGACCTTAAAGAAGAGGAATTCGTTTCGGCTGCTACAACCCCGCAAATTCTAGCTTCGTCTCTGAGGATGGCGATTGAGGAAGAGGGAGAGGGGATTGGAGGGTATGGTGCAGGAGGTAGTCGACGTGGACATGAACGTCATGGGCATGGGCATGGGGATGAACATGGGGACAGGGAGGAAGGGAGAGGGAATACCAGTCATGGTAGTGTGATGGAATGGGATCTCATGAGTGATGATGCCAACGAACACTCGGACGATTCGGGAGGGAATGACAACGATGACGATGATGACGACGACGACGAGTCTTCGGTGACTTCTTCATCTGATTCTGGTTCTGACTTGGACCCCCATGAACATGAATCGAGGTCTGAAGACCCTGTAAACGCGACTAGTGTTCGGGATGAAAGGAAGGAGTCTACGGAGATGGGGGAGGTGGTTAAGGTGGAAGAAAGGATGGGGAAGAAAGAGCAAGAAGGGCAAACGCACCAGGAAACGTCGGTCGTCCCTGACTCGGAAGGGGAAGTTCAAACTGCCGCAGGTTTGCCAGTGAGAGTGGGAGTGGACAAAGACGGCGAGGTGTCAGTGACTACGACGACGACAAGTGTTACTACCACTACGGTGACGACCGTCACGACCACCAGAGTGGGGAGAGGCGCCACGCCGGGGGTGTAAGGGTAATTAGTGCTGGTTCGTGAGGTGTATATACATGTAACATCTTTTTCAATATACAGTTTTTGGGTGTCTTCAATCCGCAAAGTTGTCTTTCCTCGCATTACAACTACAGCTAACTAAACACCATCAAGATTTACAGACCGAACATTAACACATTAGACCTTGAACCCTCCACTAAGCCCCATCACATCCATCGGATCCACATCCCTCTTAATCCCTCTCAACCTCTCCAAATTCCCTCCATATATCAACTCCAAAGGCGTATCCGCCAACGCATAATTCGAATAATGTATATCCTCCACCAACCCTTCACCTTCTCTCACAACGACTTTCTGTATCTCCCTCGCAAGCTCCTTCACAGCGTTATCGAAATACTCCTTCTCGCTCTTCGTCACGTTGTTATAAAAAATCAACGGGTTTCCTGGTGTGACTTGACGTGAAGTGGGTGAATGAGGGTAAGCGGAATCGAAAAAGGCGTGCGCGAAAGGGTGCATGAAAGGTTCGCAGTTCATTCCGACTGTGCTTAGGGAACGGTTGTCGGAGATGGCTTGGGTGAAAGTAGCGTCTACTTGGGTTTTTATTGCGTTGAGGATGGGAACGGTGTAGTGGATCGTTGGGATGACGTGTTGAGTGTATCTGTACAGTAGTTTTTTTGTGAATGTTAAAGAAAAACGAAGAAATAGAATGTTCTTCAAGGAAAATTTCTCTTACCCTGCCTCGGGTGTTTGAAGAATAGCAAAGTCTTCTAGTAGAAACTCTGTCAAAGTTCTAACACCCACAGTACTAGCTAAAGAAGGGATGTCCAATATCTCTGTGAAAACTTCAGGTTGCTGTGGTGCATCGTAGAACAAGTCGGCCTGTAGAATAGACTAGCATGCAAAATTTTCAAAGAATGAGCGAATTGAAAAAACAACTAAATAAATGAAAGTTTAACTACGAACCTCTCCATCCGGTGCGATGGCTACATAAGTCAAAATGAGAGACGCCTTGGGATCTTGATTTCCCGTACTGAACTTCTCTACGGCAGCAAAGACACGATCGGTCGTGTTCGAAGGGAAAGTCAACGTACCAGCCTTTTGAATAAATTTCCCATTCCCACTCAGTATGTAGTCAAGTAGTACAACCTCGGTTGTTCAAAGTTCATGAACAAAAAGAAAAGAAAAAAACTCACCCAAATCCCATTATTCGGATGCGAATTGACAGTGAACGAAGTGACGATCCCGAAATTGTTGAACCCTCCTCTGAGAGCGAAAGACAGATCGGGTTGAGAAGACTCTGTGACTTGGATGAAAGTCCCGTTTGGAAGGACTAGATCGTACGATAGGATGTTGTCGAGAGCTAGTCCGTATTCGTCTGTGTACCAACTGTAGCCACCGCCTAGGAGAAGACCTCCGACTCCTTTTGAGGGTCCAGAGTTCAAGTGTGAGTTAGATTTTAAGCAGAGTTTCAGACCAAAAGAACTCGTAAGAGGGAAGGATGAATCGATATAACGCAGTCATGGTACTCACCGACTCCAGGAATCCTCCCACCCACTACAGTCAAATTCAAAACTTCCAATTTCGCGTAAACCTCGTCCCAAGTAGCTCCTGGACCCAGCGTGACGGTGTTGGACAAAGGTTCGTTGATAATTTGGTTGAAGTTCGAGAGAGAGATCATGACGCCGGATGTGGAGCTGAATCCGAGGTTGCTTGTGTGGCCGCCGCTTTTTACCTAGGGGGAAACCCAGATAGATGTAGATGGAATTGGTATGTTTCTTGATCCTTTTTTAGAAATACGGTATCGGTACTCACTGCGAAAGGCGAACGTACGTCTTCTCGTCCGATGATCTTTAGCTGTGAGGGAAGACGAGTAGAAAGTTGGTTAGTCGGTCGGTCATGAATTAAGAGTATTAAGAAGATGCGTCTTACAATAGTACTGATATCGTCATTTGTAGACGGTTCCACGGTACACGTAGAATTCTGAGTACTCGAAGCTCCGTAGTGGAAATTGTCGTTTGTATAATTTGACGAGCCTTTGATAATTGATTCCAAGGAGTTAGTTTTCAATCCCTCCTAGTAAACAGCGGCCAACGACAAGCCGAGCTTTTTGATCGACCTCACCTGGAAAGAACACCAAACCCGGTAAACTATCCTCGAGTAACTGACAAGCTCTTTCAGATCTTGCTGCTGGAGAGTAGTTCGAGTCCGAGTCCGAGTCTGTCTGTGTGCTAGTGGCATGCACGACGCCGTCAAGGCCAGAAAGGAAGGGAAGAAGAGTGTAGACCCATGAATGCTTCATAGTGAGCCTAGTACTATTTCGCGCGCCGCTCGTTTCTTCTTTCTTCGCAAGGTACTTATATATGCGCACTGTATACCTCCGGTGAAGGGCTATTTCCGATGAATAAACTAAAGCGTCAAAGAAGTTGGCTTTGTGGGGGGATGGAGGGGGGGATGGAGGGTAGAGCTATGAGTTAATCCACACTAACACCGTCTGGACGAATTCGAGCTGTCAGTATTGAATCGTACCCGGGAGTTATTATAAGTAGAGAGGGCACGTACTGCGTTGGATTTGCCCTGACAGCTAGTGATTTTATGGTATTTATACTAGTCCTAGAGTGTTAAGTTCACATTTTTAGCTATTGATTCACTTTCTTATATGTTTTTGTCGTGATCCCAGTGGCCGCCTGGCTTAATGGGAATGTGCCAAGACTTAGTGCGCCGCGCCATGTGGGTGTATGTATCCGTATATATCCGCAAGGACTTCTGGCCAAGGGACTTCGACACTCACTCGTTGGAGTAACATGTGAGATTATGTGCAGTTTGGGATGTAAGCTGGTCTACATGAATTAGCAATCGAGTGAAACATTATGAGCAAGTGACGTACGGGTTGTTCACGAGAATGGAGAAAGGAATTCGAAGACCAGCTCGGACTCAACAAAGGAGCTCCGAGCTCGAGAGTTTCCATGCAATGACACGTGGATTCTAGCTAAGAACTAAAAGAAGCCCCGAGAATGATTTCGACGTCGAAAGAACATGCAATGAATAGTTTTTCCTTTTCCAGCGTCTGCGGCGGCCATCCATTCAAAGGCTTTGAGCTAGACTCACGCGCATTAGAAAAGAAGAAAACCAGCTAATTTGATTGGGTGAAGAACATATGTCTTCTCCGAGCCAGGGAAGGATCTTGGTGGGCTATATGCTACATAATACATTGCGATATTCAGGAGTCAGATAGGGGTTAAGATGCGCGATCACGTGCACCTACTTTGTTCTCACGATGTGCTGGACATTTTTTACGAGTCCTTGATTTCTAAAAAAGCTTATAATTACCTCGCGATCGTTGGAAACGCGTACGACAAAGCAGGATAACGAACCATATAACAACAACCCGAACAACGTTAAATCCTGGATGACTGTCCCGCATGAAACGAGTAGAGCCGGTACCGGTATAGCAATGAGCGCGAACATCCCGGAAAGATTCTCTTCATTCATTGATATCTTCAAATGTCCGAGCTGTCAAAGCTATCATTAGTACTATAATATTCGTGGATCCGATCAAAGAAAAAAAGTTATAATTATCGCTGACTGCGCTGTCTTACTTCTCTCTATAACCCGAGTCGCGCTCGCTTTCTTCCACCAACCAATTCCAGCCCCTCCACCTTCTTCTTCCAACTCCAACTTTTTTTCGGTCCATCATTTGTCTACTTATATGGATCCGGAATTCGAACCCGAGCCAATCACAGTTCTTCCAGACACTTGTCCTTTCCTTGTCGTTCAATACGCTTTGGAAGGTTCATGTCATCCGAAATCTACTAGTAAACACTTCCAACAACGTCGAACCGAACATTGGGCTCTCGCCGTTCTCGAACTTTCTCAACCTCCCGTGTTGGAGGCGTTTTTACCGAAATTGGCTACGGGAGCGAGTCGGGCGACGGTGCATCTTTATCAACTTGTTGATAATGTCGATGATGATGACGATGATGACGACCACGACGACTTGAAACGGCCACGGAACAACACTAGTACTAGCAACGGCGACGGTGACAGTGACAGTAGCGTGAATGGAGGACTACGTCCAGGGTTGGGTTTAAATTTGGAAGGTCAAGGTCAAGGTCAGGGTAGGGGAGGGAACGTCAACTCAAACGGCGTGAATTCATCAACGTCGACGTCGACGATTCCGAAGAGCGAGTCAAGGTTCTCGTACATCAATTTGCCTTATATCGAGTTTATCCGAGATCCTAGTTTGTGTGGTGGATGTTTGATTGGGTTCATACCGGCACCTTGTTATAGCAACGTCACTTGGTTGAAGACTAACTTGAAGTTTTCGATACCTACTACGACTAAGACTATGACTAGGACTGCGACTGCGGCCGTGACTACTACGACTACGACCGTGTTCCCTGAAAAAGCCTGCAGCCAAAACGCGGAACACGCCCAGCAAAAGTTGCAAACGCGAACGACGACGACGACGGTTGAGGAATCCGGAAGAGATTGTCAAGATTGGGTGTTGGAATGTATAAAGTGGTTGAAGGAAGAGAAACCTGGGTGGATCGTTGAGAACGGGGTTGAGGAAGAGAGTATTAGGGAAGAACTGCGGAGGGAGAAACAGAGATGGGAGGATGTAGCGGATGTGGTTTATGAGAGACTGATCAATTCATGTTTGCAGTGAACCTTGAAGCTTGACTGTGCACTCGAGTCTGTCTCAGGCTGTAGTGCGATATCGGCCGAAGGAACGGACAGGAGGGAATGGGGAGATTAACCATATAAGGATCTGATTAGATCCCTCTTAGACCTGATCGCCCATGTCAGGGGAATTTCTCCCCCTCGTTACGTCGTAACGGTATATGTAACGATTTGGAAACTTATCCAATTGCAACTCGACTACGGATTTCATCTAATACTATGTATAGGTCACCAAGGGTCCCCGCTTTGTTATATGAACCCAGGTTAGATGAAAGCTCAACAGATTTTCTTCCTACTCCCCCCCTCTCAGATCTCATCCTCAATCCTCACGTTCGTTCGGTTAACGATCTAGTATCCTGTCTGTTCCATCCTATCTCAATCCACGCTCTTAACAACCTATAATCAACAACATCAACACTAATACCTGTCCTAATCCTGTACTATCGATTCTAGGTCCGAGTCCTTCGCTGTGACCGACGGGCGACTGCGACCGCGGCTCGCATTTACACAACTAATCTATTAACGACTTCGTTCTTGTCATCTTGTCCTCTATACCCTCCTCATCCCTGGGTGGGCTTCGCACTTTCATTCACTTGCTCGCGAACGAATAACCGAATTTATCATCGATTAATCAAATCGTTTCGGTCTTCTCTCATTACTATTCTGTGGACGCTTTACCTCACGTCTATAATCAAACCCAACAAACTAAACACTACCTTCCTTCTTGACACGGGGCCACACACACATTAACACGCCTAGAATCTAGAAGGGATAATTTCGATTACCCAATCAATAACACCAATCCCCCCCCTCCCTTCCCCAACTCCCCCAACTACACTGCGATACCAGATTGAGATTCAGAAGAAAAAACTTTTTTTTCGATTCAAAAAGACATGTCAACCTCCACCACCACCAACACAACCAAGCCAACCAAGCCAACCACGACTACTACTACTACTACTACTACTACGAATCCAATCCTCCGTTCTCTTCTCCTCACTCTAGAAATCTGCATACCCGATTCGGCACGTACGGAACCGAAGTATACGGAGTTACGTCCTTCCCGTCGTCCTTCTCGTCATCCTTCCCGTCGACGTCTTTCTAGACCACCCCGTGAATCTCGACCTCCTGCTTTGCCGCTTTCGAAAGACTTGGAGGTGACAGCGAAAGCGACTGCTGCTGCTGCTGCTGTTGCTGCTACCACTACCGCCTCCACTATTGCTACCGCCGGCGTCACTACCAGCCATTCTCCCAAGTCGTATTCGCAAAGCACAACCACAACCACAGCGGAGGGTTATGGAGAATCTGCCGCCGTCGCTTCTCAGTTAAGGTCCCGTTCTGACGGGAACGGGAACGGGAATGCTAGTGTTCGTGATAATCATGATGATGGTCAGATTTTGGATGAAACGACTCGAGAACGTGGTCGAACCCTCACTCGTCGTCGTCATCATCATCATCATCAAACTCGAGCTGATACTCGACAAGCTCAGACTCAGACTCAGGCTCAAGCCCAGGTTCAAGGTCTACCGAGTCGAGGTCGTTCTGTCTGTACATCCTCTTCCCAGCGTGCCATTGTCCCTTCTGCGTTTTTTCCCTCCTCCTCCTCCTTTGGGTCTAGAACGATTCTCGACAGACTCACTAGATCGAAATCTTGTTCTTCTTCCTCGCAAGATCATCGACGACAACGTCTCGATCGAGAAAGAGAGCGTGTTGGAGTTCACGTTCAGGGTGTACGTGGTAGTAGGAGTCGATCGAGACGAGGAGGGGATGATTTGGGAAGGGATAGGCCCGGGGTTGTTATGACTACGACTGTGACTACGGGTAATACGAAGAGGGCGGTGAAGTCTCCCTGGCCAGGGTTGGGTTGTCATATGGGGGGTGAGGGTGAGCGCGAGGAGGAAGAGGAAGAGGAGGAGGAGGAGGAAGAGGAATGGGATTTGATAGAATGGTCTGATGGGTTGGAGGAGGAGAGTTTAAGAGGGAGGAGGAAGGGGAGGGAACATCAATACCAACTGCAGCAGCAGCAAGAAGAACAACGGCAACAGAAGAGGCAACAGGAAACGCTAGATGCCATAGAGGCGTTAGAAAGACAAAACCGAGCTCTGTCGATGGGTGTAGCGGTTCATGTCGTTCATGTGTTGATTGGGGAGGAGATACCTGTTTGTGAGTTCTTATAAACCCCTTTTTCGTTTTTTCTGTCTTCTTCCCGTCTCCTCATCCTTTGAAACAATTACTCAACAATCTCGACCACCTTTCCCAGCCCCGACATCTGCACAACTCATCCACACCCTCTCCTCCATGGCTCTCCCCATCCTCCGTGCATTCAGTCAAACGACCCCTGAACTCGTGTTTTATTCTCTTCATCTACTTTCGAGGATGTTTGAAAAGCCAATCGGGTTGCAGGGGCTGGGGTCTCCTTCCGGGTTACGGTGTCGGGCCAGTAACGTGGATGGGGAGAAAACGTCCGCGCCCACGCCCATGCTCACAGGAGAAGAAACGAACCAAGTCGCGGTGATGATGGTGAGGATTTGGATGGTTTGTTTGAGGTTGTCGTTCTCGTGGATGCATGATAGGTTTTATCCGTTGGGGGACTGGTTAGTTTCTTCTTTGCTCCCTTCCTTCCCTTTTTTTTGTTTTTTTTTTTCTAACTCGATCTCTCTCTTACACTTGTCACGACACAAACAACAGGGTGTACTGGACCCATCTCCCTCTTACCGTTCTCCAAAAATCGTACGTGCAGGCTTTACATCTCCTTGATCACAACCTATGCATCTGTCGTGCGGATTGGATAGTGTGGCTTCAGGATTTGCGCTCGCATTTCAAGGATTTTTGTGAGGACGTCGAGTGGACGAGGAAAAAGGCAGCTTCTGCCGTGCATCGGTCAGCCGACTCGATAGCGAACTCGATAGGGTCAAATCTTCTCGAACGGTCAGCGGGAACGGGAACTCTCGGTACAGGGGTGATAGATACTCTGGTGTTGGAAGCTCGAGCTATCGACAGACTTGAGGATTTAGAAATCATGTTGGTCGCTACGGAAAACACGACGATGCAGGTGTTTGTCAATGACTCTTTGGACGGCTTGGGTTCGGGTTGGAATTCGAATTTGTATATGTCGGGATTGGGGATGGGGAAAGAGGAGAGGAAGAAGAGGAAGGTGGAGAGGTTTGTGAAGTTTATGAGAGTGGATTTGCCGAAGACGGTGATGAGCCGAAACCGGGGGAAGGAGGGTCAGGTGGTTAGGAAGGAAATAGATTTGAAAAGGGACGATTGGCCTGAGAGATGGTCTCGGAAAACGTTTGAAGGGTGCCAGGAGATTCGTCCTGTTCAAGTTCCACCTGGGATCGACGGTGTGGATCTGGAAGAGAGGAGGATTCTTGATTTACCGGTCGTTACTACCTCGGAAACGAGTGTTTGTACGTTGGCGGAGGTGGTGATTCAACAGCGTCAAGCGTGGGCCCAGACCCAGACGAAATCACAGCCGACTGGGTGTACTAACGATGGAGACGGGAATGGGGATGTTTCTTCGACGTTGGCGTACCGTGACTTGTCCTCCTCCCCCTATCCTTGCGGTTATTCCTCGCCCTCGTCCTCTGACGAAGAGTCCGACCTTCCTCCTACACCCACACCTGAGCACGAGCATAAACCAGGTTCAGACTCAGAGAAAGACAACCGGGGCGGTTCAGCGAATCAAGGAAAGAACCTCGATAAAGACACGAAGTCGAGGGCTTTGTTGGACTCTGATGCTGCTGCTGTTGATATTCCTGATTTCAAGTCGGAGATCCGTAATAGAAGGAGGAGTATGAGTTTGGACTCTGGAGTTCCTGTCGTGGTTTCTTTGGGGGACCTTTGTCATGGAATTGATGAAGGAATTAGAGGGGGAGGAGAGAGGGTTAAAAGGGTAGGGGTAGGTAAAGGTATCGGAATCGGGATTGGGATCGGATACGAGAAAGGTCATGGTGTGGGGTTTGTCAGACCTTTGGATATACCATCGAAACCTCGTGGAAAGAGACGTTTTGGATCGTTGAGGATTCGGTCGTGAAAGAATCCCTCAACGCTCGAATGACGTTCTGTTTTCCAAACATTCTTTTTGGCGGTTGTTGCTTTTTCTTTTCATGACTTGTATAACGATATCGTTTGGGTTTTTCTCTTGAAGGCTTCTGGGGGCACTGTAGAACTACGAACCTTTCTTAATAACTCAGGTCTGTAGGAATGTATGGTATTGTAATGTAAT
>ML180685.1:0-10121 GCA_004369135.1 Dendrothele bispora CBS 962.96 | reverse complement strand
GAGGAGAGGAAGATGACGATGATGATGGTGACGCACAAAGTTCCCGTCATGAAGATGTGTGACAGGATCTTGGTTGTCGCTGAGGGCAAAGTGGTGGAAGAGGGAACGTATGAGGAGTTGATGGAGATCAAGGGAGTGTTCGCTCAACTTGCCAGTGGAGGGGAATGGCAAGGAGAGTAAACGAGTGTGTTTTCCTGTATCAGTGTTATCGGTGTCTCGGTTTCTTTCTTTCTTTCTTCTTTTCTTTTTTCTCTAGCATCTCTTTCTATCTTTCTTACATACCACTTGCTTTCTCTCCTTACTCTACCTTTCGATCTTTCCGCATTATTGGGGATATATTCACCTGGGGTGGATATCTGACGACGAACTTTGGTGAACGCATTGAAACTCGACAACAACAAATTGTACTTTTTAGCTACGATTACTTGGTTACGGATTGCTACGAATTGCTGTATCGATTTACTACTTACTACTTACCTTTACGGCTACGGTACTGAAAATATGGGGCCTATTTACTAGGCCCTATGAATTTGCATATGAATAGAATTGACTCGCATTTGTCTCAAGAGATCTTGCGTGACTGGGTATTGAGCTTGTGTAATGGACCTGGTCTAGATTCGAGGGTTCAAGAACGCAAAGTTGCTTTAGTTCACGCGAGAATAGATTTTGATTTTAATAATCTAACATTCCTTCAAGTTCTATGTGCTAGCGCACATAAATCCTCGAAGCCGTTGAGTTCAGTGGTGCTAGCGCATCAGGCTGAGGCTCGCCGAAACCACAGACAAGTAGCTGGGTCAAATACTGTTGATTGTATTGCAAAGTGATAGAATAGATGATACAGGGTGGTACTACGTAGACTACTTATATATGTATCTAAGAAGTGAGTCATTCCTGAGGAAATAAGAGGAATATCATAGAAATATCTGGAATGTAAGGAAATATAAGAGAAGATTCGGGCAAGAGGAAGAATGCTGAGGTTTATGACTCAGAATAATGTGTCCCATCACAGCTTGAGTGGGAATTGACGTCGACGGGACGTTATCGATTTGGGATGATAAGGTATCGTGTTCCTAAGATGCCGACTCTGATTTCTGTACAATTTTAGTACATGACTTATGGCCGCAAGCGGCGAGGACCGAACCTTGTTGAGATTAAATCCTCAAGTACTCATTTTGTGAAGACCATATCAGCATCAAATATTTAGTGACAAATGAAAGCAAGTTTATACGTAAGAGAGGTAGTTAATTAAGAATCGGAAATGTGAATTACGAAAAATAACTTGAAGCATAAAAAGGTACTTATGTCCTACCGAACCTAATGACGGAAAGTAACTATCAAGTGGTTGCATCAGGTCTGTGATGTGAACCCTGGTATATCTAATCTCGTCATCGCCATCATCATCAAGAAATAGCTGATGCTACCTCTGCTAAGAGCAATGGTGAGGTACTTTTGAAATAGAGTTATGGGGAACAGCATATATAAAACAGATCTTTCCAAATACTACCTTGACACAAATCAATCAGAAAAGTCAGATAAACCCGAGAATCAACAATGAGTCTGATATTACAGAACAGTGGCGTTGAACTTCATGTTGGCTCCAGGACCCAAGTGAGAGAGGACACTCTCGAGCCTGAGGGATCAGGGTGACTAGCCTTTCCCTGCTAGAAATGATGTAAATGACAGAGTTATAAAATAGAAGAATAACAGTGTTCGGGATAAGAACTGGCTGTTTTGTCGAAAATGCATACACTGCTGCTGGTCCATTGGGATTTCTCACCTTTGGACTGAAATAGACTTCAAAAATTGAGCACGAGTTCCGACACAACAAATATATTCCAGTCTGCCCTGCTACTGCTAATGATGACAATGGGAAGCAAAAAAAAAAAAAAAAATCGGATGCAGACGCACTGATGATGCATCCAAAATGACGGTCTAATAGTACTACGAAATGGGACTACTTACATATCTTCTACTACACAGTAAGTACAACCAGATAAAAGAGCTTCCGAGCTCAGCCCAAAAGCATGAATTCCAACATGAACTTGATGTGTTTTGACTTTACAAAAACGTCTGCAAAGTAAAACAAAAGGACAACCAATAAAGAAAAAAATGACATACACCTCAAACTTTGACATTAATAGGCTCGGTTGTCTTCAGAGACGGCCCCGGACAGTTGGCTGCGCTGAGATGGAGCATTCAAATCCTCCTCCAAAGGACCCAAGGTGGCCTGAAGATAACAAGTCAGCTCATTGACTCTTGTCAGAAGGCTAGGGTACTAGGTTGTTGAAAGTGGACTTCAAGGATGGTGGATTTCACTGGCAGGAGCTAAACATAGAGAAAAGCGGACGGCGTAACATGACGCAGGACTGAGTCCTGACATGGTGGAAACACGATCTGTGTGAAAAGCCTTGGGTTTAAGAACATATTTGGAAGGTATATACGGGGTCGAGTGTAGAAATAAAACGTATTCTTGTACAATGTAAGGAGCCAAACCTAAAGGTTCGGCAATAAATAAGAGTCACGCTGGGATGATATGATATCGACGAATTCAATGGAGAACTTGGCTCGAGTCATAGTAGTTGTTAACCTGTGGGCAAACGGAGTGGGTCCGGAGACGTGAATTCGAATTGATTTCAGGGCGCCTTGTTAAGAAATGGATTATAGAAGTTCTCATTATTTACTGAAGGCGCTGTAAATCACAGCTTGCCATTGGGAAGGATGAGATGATCGTTCGAACTCGTCAATGCGCACTTGCATATCTGCATATCTTATATGTATCCACTGGCAATTCGTGAGACATGGTTGGTGTGAAGTAAGTAAGTATCAAGTCGGATTCGCTACGGCAAGTTTTGACGTTGCTTCGAGCTGTTCACGTTAATTTCTTGTAATCATACTACTTATGCCAAGGCCTAATAAACAACGGAGTCTTATCCTATCAATACTATGACAACATATCTTCCAGTCACCAAGTCATGTTACGGATTGACATTTGTGATTAATGTACATGAGCTTATATGCTTGGTCGCGAAGAAGGATATAGACACGACACGGAAATTTCCTGATCAATGTGCAGACCGATTCAATCAAGAATGACTATTGTTTTCGTACTCCTTAACAAAAGACTGGAAATCTCTGACTCGGAGCTCGCGAACGTTGTCCTGAAGGTCCTTCTTCCACGTAAACCATTTTATCGCAGCAATACACCCGAATATTCGGCAATTCGAGTGTCTTTGTTCCGCCGGCTTCGAGCCATTCCATCAGTATTTCTCTGATTTCCCGAGTGTTATACATCGAATTGCGAGATGAGCATGAGCAGGGGATCTCGAAATGCGTCAACAGCAGACTTGTCCATTGATCGTGATAGAGACTCTACATTTGTCAAGTAAAATATCGATTAGCAACGGGCCCGAAAATCACTGACATTGACCTACCCATGGTATATACAAGCTTGGGGGAAGCAAATGTACAATCTCGGAAAGAGGCCTCGTAACAAGGGTAGGGGCGAGATCATATAAGAGCTTGAACTATGTCTTTGGAGAGTATCACTTGCTCCGTCAGAGGGAAGCTTTCTGAGTACAATTCAAGATATTTCTGCTGGACATGAAACAACACGTTGTCGGAAGAACGAAAGATCACGTCTCCGCCTGACTCTGCGTGGACTAGAAAGTGGTCGAAAGGTATTCAGTGAATGATATAGTATACGTGAAGGCAGACAAAGGACGGCTGACAGAATTCAGAGACTTATCTAAATCTTGAATTGCGTAGCAGATCACTCAAGTTTTTTCACGGCTATCCAACTTTACAGCCGGTTGGAAAACTCTAGACGCAAAACGGCTTCGAAACACTTAGAGATCTGTGTTTGTGCTTGTAGAATTGGCTTGTGCAAGCTAGCCATTTCCGGAAACGCCGTGATTAGCTTTCCAACCGACGAGACTGTCAAGACTCAAGAGAGCAACAGTGTTTCCGGAAAAGGCTAGTGCAACATGAGGCCACCTAGCAACTACAAACACAGATCTCAGTAGGCAAGGCACCGACGACGAATTACGTAGCAAATGACATAAGTTTTCCACGGCTATCCAACTTTAACATCCCCTGTCCTGTGCATCAACGTGCAACCCCTTGACAACAAGGACCATCCTCCTCCAAGAGACGCTATCACCGCGAAGCTTTTCGACCCTGTATTACAAAAAGGATTTAGAGACTTCTGGGCCTTGACGTGATGCCAGACTTTGTGCAAAATGGAGAGCAGAATTAGAAGAAAGATCGTGAAACTGTCTTGAGACGACCTCTGTCGAAATGGAAAATCAAGTGCGCACGGAAGCAGTAACGTCGTAAGACGCTAGGAGAAGTCGACGTACGAGGGAAGTTGGACCATCGCACGACCTTTTTTTTTTTTTTTTTTTTCTACCTAGCGAAGATGGAAAGAGCTATATTCAAGGAATAATTGTGATTCAGTTTTATAGCCCTTCCACTACTCGAACTACGTCTAGAAACTCTCCGTCTGAAATCAGACGGGCTAGCTTGGGTATTCTAATCGGTCTACCGGGCAGTCCAATAGATCTGACAAATGGGAAATAATCTTTCTCGGACAAAGGTTTTCCCAGAGCGTGTATGAAGGCGGCGACTGCCCCTTCGCTTGGTACCGGTCTTCCCTCCTTCTCCATCTCCCCCAAAAACCCCTCCACATCATAGATCGTATACGATTCGGACACCAGTCTTCCGTTTTCCTTTGACTTCTCTCGCACTCGTCCATCCACTTTGACGAACCCATATTGAACACTGCCAAATTCGCGTAAATTGAGAACAAACATCCAACCGACCCCCTTAAAACAGTCGAGCGATCCGGTTTGAGGAAAAGAAACGACGGAACGAGACTGCCAGTCGGATCCACCGTCTACTGACACTAGAGGACACTCGGCGTTGGGACCATCCTTCAATGCTCGAGTCCGTCCACTTGGATCGACAACAGTGGTCCCGGCCGACAGCGCCAAAATGGGTCCCAACCTGCTCTCGGCATATGCCGTATCGAAAAAGTCGTCTTCGCAGTGAGTAGTCATATACAGTGGTCGAGTGAGCTTTATGAGCAATTGCTCCGGGTTGAAAAAGGGTACGGAGGCCGTACAGATCTCATGGCAATCGCTCAAAGAAACAAAAGTCAGCCCATGACGGTAGACGGGATGAAGAGTCGTTTCCCATTTAACGGGTCCGTTACTATAAAGTACCGAATCGTCTATTCCGACCAGAAAAGCAGGATGAACGAGGTCGTGAAGGTTAAAGAAGAGGTTGGGAGAAGTGGAGATCAACTCGAGGAGTCGATCGTCGGTGATGCTGGTGTTGAGAAGGACCAGACGTAGGAGCTGCGGGAAGGCTTCCAACGCCTTCACGACCGTCGCGGTGGAAATGTTTTGGTTACCAGAGAGCTTGAGCGATCTGATGCGACCAGGCAGGGTGTTCGCGAAAGCGTTCACAATATGAACGACTTGATCAGAGGAGAGGTAAGGGTATTCGGAGAGGTCAAGAACTACGCGACTTGTGGATTCAAATTCCTGTGTAATGATGTCGGTCAACAGAGCAGTACCGCTGTCTGGAAGCGGGTTCTTCGTCATCAAGAATTTTTTCACGAGATCGGCTTTCCCAGGTATCATGAGCAGATATTCCAGCTGCTCGATGTCATCGCTTGCTAGGGCATGGTCCACAGCCGGAGAAAGCGCGAGGTCGACGAGAGACGGGACGGTTTGGCTCTGGGGCTCAGCAGACATCGTGGTATCGATCTCGGGACGTGGATTACCGGATTTATATTCGTCTGGCCAAGCTTCTACGAGCACATCAGACGTGAGGACTCGCACCCCTTCGAAATTCGAAACAAACTTGTCGGCGCAGGCTGCGATCGAACGTTCTTCGTCGTGTTTCGCAACGTAACCTCTCACATCCACTGGCCCGGCATCGGATTTGTAGATTTCGGGGACAAAGCAGTAAGCAGGATCGCTGGGATCGGTGACATCGATAATCGTTATGCCCTCGTCATTGTCTTTATGTCATCATAACGGAATACAGTGTCAAGCGGAATTTTTCTCCAACTTAGACCTGAATAAATACGCACCTGCTTGGAAAGTTCCCATGTTGGGGTCCAAAGTATCGTTTTCTAGTCCATAACCGCTAGCATATGCGTCTTTCACACTTCCCAAGTCCATATTCCAAGCCTGAGTGAGCAGGAGAAGGGTGTAGGGGCAAGACATCGCAGGCATGAAAGGAAACTCCTCCCGTCCGAGGCCATAGTACTTGTGCTGCGCACGACGACGCAGCTCGTCGCGAATGATCTCTGCATTGTCTTCATTTTTGATGAGCGCAAGGAAACGATGTGTGGCAGCGAGAGGAAGGGTTCCGTAACAAGATTGATGATGATGTCCACCTATGCAGCAGTAGTACGGTTTTCCAGTGGTCGAGTCGTGGGGTATGAGGCGAGCGATTATGTAGACCTGGTGTTTTCGGCCCATGATAACAAGATGTTTTGGGTCGAGTTACACGTTTTTTCGCTGGCTAGGAAACTGAGGCAAAAGCGTTTCGGGTTTTTGCTTGACTGGCTTCTTATGTAATTCAAAAGCTCTCACGGGCCATTGTTCGGTAGGTAGTCTCGAGGATCCAGACTGACAATATAACATGTATGTGTGTAGTGGTTCGGTTTGGTTTTTTTGTTTTGTTTTTGTGTTGCTTGACAGATGTAGATGATTGCGTACCTGACGATACGTTAGGCCTATGAATGAAGCCCTATCTAATGGTTTTAAGGTATTGACTCACTCTAGTCTCTAGTCGGAGGGAACAATTTTTCTATTTCTGAATCGCTTTTAATCAATTTTGGAGGATTTTTTTTGACTCTTGAGGTCGATTGTGCTGGGGTGCTAAAAAATTGAACGCTTCGGAATCGAAACATCAAAGGTTTCTCCTGCGACTGTCGTTCTCGTTCCAGATGGATCTTCTAGTTTGTTAAGCCTCCCTTCTTGTATTGATGTTGTAGTTCTAGGGTACCCCCTATACCTACCCGATATCGAAAAGTTGTCGTTTCGACGTTTTCGATCAAATAAGTAGGACGTGGATCAATCTGTCTAGTACTAATCAATGGATTCAAATTTCCAGGCAATCCGTCCAGATGGCTGATTCTCGAATTCTCAGCATGCCAGAGTCATTCCACTTTTTCCTATAGACTATATCTACACTGCTAAATTTCAATATGAGAGTATTTGAGAAAGATACGTCAGACAGTCAGATTTACCTCCTGCGGCATTTTTTTGTTTTTTTTTTTGAGTAAGACCGAACTACCCAAACACGAGACATTTGGCACGGTGGAGACATACACAGATCACCCTGGTCGCATTCTAATTAGAATGAGGAATGTTGCGACAGTAGAGTTGATTTATGGGACTCTTCATTTCAGAAGAGCATAATGTACTAGACTCGAGCCAGTCCCTTTGGTAGAGTAGTGATGACAGTCGATCACTACGTCGGCAAAGGCGGCTTTGATCGACTGTCATCAAACCGTGACACAGGGCGGCTGGTTCGAGTCTAATAATGTACATCAGTGATTTACTCGCAGTTCAGCCCAAAGATGTGTCTGCGTTGAGATCTGATTTCACCTCTCTTGCTTTATCGTTACTTTGGGAACTCCCTGGTGATTCCTTTTTTGAAATCAGATCAATCCCTCACAAATCGAAAAGGAGAAATAGATTAGTGACCATGCAAGGGGCATTTTTACCACTGTAGAGTATAAGTAAACCGGAAAGACCCAGCTGCGCCGTCAGCTCTTTTCAGTGCTACATTTCGAGATTCTTATTTACCTCTGTAGTCGAAAAGAACCAAAAAATGAACGGTTATCTACGCCGGGACATATGTAAGTCTGAATGTGGAACAACCCTAGGCATCAGAGATAAGAGTTCTGGCTGGACGTTACGCCAAGCTCAGATTTCAAATCTTGAACGTTCAACGTTGAAGGAGTTGAAGCAGCTATATTATTTTTTTTTTTTGAAGGAGAAACTGACCTCAAAACTTCCAAGGAGGTTTATCGAGCGGTTTGTGACTTTTTGGGCAACAACATGACGAAAACGTCACTGCAAGGTGAAGTTCATTGTCTTTGGAATCAACTCGGGCAATTTTTGCAAATGAATGGTAAATAGGCTATATATGCGAACTCAATGCGACGGTTGTGGTCAAGGCCGATCAGTCATGTTTCTAGTACTTAACACCATAGATTGATTTTGAATATTCGAAAAGTCTGATGACTTGGATAAAAACGCGCGGACTTTATTGTCTGCGAGATGTGCGTATTCTGATCTGAAACAGTACTAATGGATATCGGACAATTTACATCCCAAACTGGGGAGATCAAGATTTTGATTATATCCAGAGAAGGAAAGCCTGGGATCAGGTTCTGTGTGCGTGGATCCGTAGCTCACCTTGCACCATGGAAACAACCAGAAGCTCGTACTCTTGAACGAACGTATGGAGTGGGTATCAGCGACTAAGTACTTATGAGGGGATTCAACCTGTAATCGACACGGAACCGGAGTATCACGGGCTTACGAGAAACGTGCCGAAAGTTGGGATGAGATTGACAGCCAGCACTGGTACAGACGAGGAATAGGAGCAGGAGGGCAGCGCTTCAGAGGAAAGGAAGAACGAGTCAGATAGACTCGATCGAACCCAGCCAGCAAGTTTAATCGGCCCGGCAGCAGCTGATGACAGTTGATCGAAGCGAAAAGTGGATGAGCCACGTCCACGGCTGATCAAACGACGCGTGGGTCGTTTTCTTCTTATCAGTCCGTTCAGAGCGGACCAGTTGCGTTCCTATGATTCTGATTGATCGCGAGCAATCCGGGAATTATGTCCGTTTATATAACGTCGAGAAGAACTACATATTTGGATTGCAAAAGAAGGGAAAAGCAGGAGGTGAAGAGGTTAAAAACGAGCCTTTGTACCATTCCTTGGCATTGGCAGCACACCCCCAGGGCCTAGGCGGTTTTGCTCCGAGGTATTCCATAGGTATGACCATGACTTTGATGGTGTTGAAACGCGAGACGCGTTGAGAAATGCGTTGCTTCAACACAGAACTGCGCAAAGAAATGTAAGAAAGAGGAGGTCAGATATCCATTCAAAAGAACGAGCAGATATATGCGCATTGCGCACTAAGTGTCTCCGAGTCAGTGTAAATTCTAACGATATCGCTAGTAAAAGTAATCCCAAGTTCCTGCAACATGAGCGCGAAGGCATCACGTAAACATAATAGGCCTCCTATGTACGATTTAATCCATGCATTTTGCTGCTTTTCTCAATGTTTACAGAATAAAACCGTTTCGTCGCATATTGACATCGCGAGCTTTCTGCTACTAGGGCTAGTCCGTTGTCGTTACACTTGGAATCACTTCTGGTACGGTTCATGTTACAATCGGATTTTAATACCAGAGATTTGAGTCGATCCGCCTCCCCTTCTCTTTCAAGCTTTCGCAAATACTATCTGAGTCTACCAACGACAGTTTCCAATCGTGACGCTCGAAACGGCCATTAGGACAGATGGTTTGCGCTTCGCCTCTCTACTCTGTTTTCAGCATGTCATATTGAATTCTCGTTCACTGGCATAAAGTTAGTTTATCTCAAATCCCAAATATCATAGAAATCTCTCTTGTATTCCTAGGGTAAAAATATGTAGTATAACCAGTTCGTGGTCATATACGAATCTGTAAATCAATGTTGCTTTGGTTTCGGGAGTGTGCACCATTCAGCAAAGAAACTAATCCATGTCCTGATGCATTCATAATAACCGTAGCTCCATTTGTCTTCCACTCGGGTTGGTACAAAGCCTATCTGCAATCAAAAGATTAATTTAAATCTACAAGCAACTATGAACTACCATACAGACTAGCATTGTCATTAGCCTCCAATGACTTCAAGCTGCTCTCGTCGCAGAGAAACTTGTCTGAGTGTTTGGAGATCAGTAGCCCTCTCCAGAGACATCTTGAGCTTGTCAGTGAAGCACCACAGCTTGGTTCAGTGATTCCTCGGCTTCATCAAGTTTGGAACATCGCAGAAAAATATCTTCGAGCGTTTGGAGATCATTGGCCTCTCCAAGGACTGAA
>ML180683.1:0-10143 GCA_004369135.1 Dendrothele bispora CBS 962.96 | reverse complement strand
AATGATCCGACTAGAAAGAGAAAAAGATACAAGTAATGAGAGTCTGATCTCGTAGTCTCGCTACGTTCTCATATGCCTCAGAGGAAGGCGTTATGTTACGGGCATGCCTGTAACGTCACGCAAGCTCACTTGGCCAACCCGATGATTTCGAACCTCGTGTAGGGACGACAGAAAATCAACACGAACACTACGTGCTGCCACTAAATATGTCCTGAAAGATATTGTTGAGGACATCTATGATTATGGATCCGTTGCTGTTAACGAGGTGGCTGGATGTCCTTGTCCATCATATAGCTCTGTTCTAAGACATTTCGAATCAAAAGGAGAAGACCCTACGAGCGGTAGAAAAAGTCCTCACAGCTGCCTGCTTAGGAACGGTCGAAAAACACGTCTGTCGAGTGATTCCGATGTCAATTTTTGATTGTACCAGGGTCTAGAAGAGGAAATCACTCGAGATCAGATGGCAGCATCGAGTTTTTAGAGAGCGAGACGTACTATAGAACCATAATGATTCAAGGAGTCATAACCGTCTTCTGAACCTATCCCATTGCGTCTAGGCCCTTCATAATATTATAAACATAGTACCATGGACGCTGCGATTTTTCTAGACACCGAGAGGCACGCTGCAAGGAGTTGGCTTGGATCACTTTAAACCTGAAATCTTTGAGGTTTGCAAGACTGCACGGAGTAAGTTGGCTTGGGTCACTTTGAAACCTGAAATCTTTGAGGTTTCAACAGGTTTGCAAGACTGCATGGAGTGAGAATTGTCATCGCTCTCGAGATAGAAGAGAAGAAAACGGGAGGTCAATCTGATAGTTATAGAGCTGGAAACAATGCCCGCGCCGTTGAGGTTTGTTGGAAATATGAATTTGCGAATGGGCCTCAGTTGAAGTTGCAATTGGTCATGTTTCACATTGCACCACCACGTCCCCTCCCCTCCTCTACCGGCTTTTCTTGACTCTGTCCGACTTCCACACACTTTTCTCGACATTTTACTCGGTCTTCAAACCCTGGAACCGCTCACACCCTTGGTGCAACGAATCGTCATCAGATTGCCACATCCTGGTTCCTTTTTTGATACAACCATCTCCAGCACTATTTCCAAGCTCTGACACTCCCCTGACGGTCACGACAACGCCCCGTTCAATCCTACAGTCCAGCGCCACATTGAGGCCCCGATATACGAGTAGCCCTTGGACTTCAATCCAAAGCGACGCACTATCTCCAAGTTTCAACAAATCTTCCGGCGATTATGAGGACACCCTGTTCGATTTCATAGTCCAACGTCATCCTGAGGCCTCTTGGAATTTTAAAGCAGCCTCTCTCCTATATCTCGGAAAATGATTTCCAACGGCCAAAAATTCTTGTAACGTCCACCCAGCAAACGATAACAATTTCAGCAATGTCGGTTCCATTCGTTGGACATTACGTCTGATGACGATTGGGAGGTCCTGATTTTTCGTCTCTCGACAACGTAGCCTCAGGCTCGTTCAGGCTCGTATTCAACTTGGGTCGAATTTTCAGGCTGCAGGAAAATATACACCACCCGAAGGCTATTCCAACTTTTCGGGGGGCATGTTTTGATTGGAAGTCGTATGGGTAGAACCCTTCGGTACGTGCCAACATTTTTTCTTTTGCCACAATCCAGTCTAAAAGAAAAAAGTCGTTCCAGGATGTCATATTGGACCCAAGAGCAAGCTCAATGTCCACAAGTCTCACATGTCGATCTCTATGCTGTTGATCTTGAATGTCCCGCCACGGCATATATGCATCGCGGGTTCAAAGCTTGTGTTGTTGGTGTGAATAGCCGGCCAACTCTCCTGCGTCTCTTGTTCTTGCTTCCGCTTGTTTCTTGAGTAGGAGGGGCACCGGTTTTCTTGATCTTGAGGTTGCGTCACACACACTATACTGGCGTATTTTTTTTTCGGCACGCTTCCATGCTGGGTCATTCATTCTCGACGACGGTGTCGTATAGAAATCGCGTGTACGCATTGATATATAGGCATATCTCCCCCGGGTCCGAACCCAGAGTCATTACATGTCACAGTCACGTGATATTTCCGAGAACGCGCGTGTTTTGGGGCTGAGGGCTAGATAATGAGCTCGACGGTGGGTTTGGAGGTGTGAGCGAGTGAGGCGAAACAGGAGCAATGGTGGTTGAGAGATGATACATATATTTTCGTTTCAGGTGCACAGGAGCAACGTGCCGATGTACGGATTCATCTTCGCTCTATTTCCCAAAAAGCCCAACCCCCCACGCACAATTCCCCACTTCGGATGCTAGTTGGACAATTTGTCCCCTCTTCTTCTGTGTTTCATGCATTGAAGTTACTTTTCGATGTATTTCCGCCAGCTTTCGTGCGTATATGACTGTCGGCAGCATGGGCTTGGTCCGGTATTTGGGTCTGCAACGGTCGGAAGGTTTTTCGGAAACATTCGGATAGCTTTTGGTCAAGGATGATCAGGACTCGGCGCTCGTCGAGGGACGTTCTGTGAACATTCTGTGGATGTTTGCCCTATGAGGCTCCGGACGCTTCAGAGACAGTACATAGTTGCCGGGAATATGATGAAACATGGCATTGCGTAGATGGAGGTTTGCCGTTCTCGAGTTCCTTCTGGGTTGTGCCTTCTTCTCGCCGGATCGCCGGTACTTCTCTGGATGGCTGAAGTCATAAGTAGAGCAAAGAGCTTACAAGAGATTTTCAAAGTAGAGATCACAAGATCCTTGAGAGGTGCGTGCCGTGTCTTGTCGCTTGTACCCACGCCATTCTAACTTTCTTTCTTCCCCTCTTCTTCTCGCCTCTCCTTTTTCCTTCTGTCCTTCGATTCTACCAAATGGCCTCCGACTCACGACCTTCGTTGACCGATTCAGGCAAAGACTCTACCTATCTCTTCGCTGTTGCACGCCTGCTTCGTACGAAATCCGCTACTAGCCTTCAGCCTGTCCCGAAGCCGAGGGACCTGATGCTTCGTTCTCCCTCTCGAAAATCGTGCCGGTCCCGCACCAGTCACCCTTACAAGCGTATTCATTACACAAACGATGACGGCGCGAAAGTCTGCAATCTCTGGTACTAAATATCATTAAACCTTGTGCTGATGTTCTGCTGCCGAACAGCATCAACCGGCGTCTGCAGAAGATAGATTCCTGGAAGCGGTTCGTGTTCCCATATGATCAATCGTACCCCCTGATGCTCAAAAACATTCAAACGTTCATCTCCCGTCTAGATCGCTCTTCTTGCTGAGAATGAGAGTGACTCTGGCGTGAGGGAAGCTCAACCACTGGTAAATCCTCAACCTTGGTATGTCAAAGTTTTCGTGAGTGACACGACTCGTTTCTCTAACGTCCAAACTAATGGGTACTCCTACTCAGGACTTCGTCCTCACGATCCCAGTGAAGATTCGAGACAGTCGTGCTGTGCAATACGTTTTCCCTGCAGGAGACAAGCAATAAGATCCTCTTAGCCTCTAACACATAAGTCAAAGTGAGTTTCATGCTTCTATGTACTTGGGTATGGACTAATTGTCACTTGTAAATAGAAACGTTCATTCTTCACCACTCTGATACTTTACCCATCACCCCAAAATGCAACTCAATCTGTATAATAGTAATATGCTGATCCATCTGCTGTCGTGCCTTCCTGTCTTGTTTTGTTTGATACTTGGCGGTGGCGGAGCAATTCTCTATGCCGGTCTATACCGCAGACATAAAAAGTATGTGCCTTGCACTTAAAATTGTCCGGTTCCTGTTCATCATAGATCCCCTAGGTCCATTCCTGTTCGCTTTCACATACTACGCACTTTTTGCTTCCAAGTTTGATTTTCTTCCCGCCCTCGTTTGTAAATATATCGCCACACGTTGATTATCCCCGTACATCAGCTCATCTCGACAATATATCGTGTTCATTCCAAGTCAGAATCGCTCGACTCTTGTGCGTGTAGGACCAATTCCAAAATGGTCGCCATGATCTATATCACGACTATTCATCAGTTTCACTAATTACGGAAGTTCTAAGAGGTATTTAAGCTTAGACTGTGCGTTGTTGTGATCCTTATCCCCCACCCATATCCAAATCAACCTTGCAAGCATGTTGTTCAACTGGGCATTCTTGGGAACCGCTCTCCTTGTCCTGAAATTCTATACTGGCGGTGTTTTTGCCCAGCTCAACACTGGAGCTATCTTCCCTCTGTACATATACCCAGAATCCTGTGATTCATGGGGTGTGGTAGCAGACAGGTATATCCGACACTGCTTCGACAATGACTCCTGGTAATTGATTCACTCCCAACAGCATCTCAGCCAACCCAACGTTACCTTTCTACATCGTAATTAATCCTAGCAGTGGTCCCGGGGACGGTCCTGTTCCTGACCCAGGCTACCAAGAATGCATTCCAGACCTCGTGTCCCGCAGCGACAACGTTCGGACCGTAGGCTATGTTCGAACTAATTACGGAAATCAAGACCCGTCGGATGTTCTAGGGGAAATCGAAACATACAGCAACTGGGGCGCCTCGTACAGGCCTAATGGGATTTTCTTCGACGAAGTGAATGCCACGACAGATCATGTCCAGTTGTACAGCTCTTATGCTGAACGAGTGAGACAAGATTTCGGTAGTGACTCTGTCGTAAGTGTCTCCTCAGTATTTCTTCTTTTGTTCCGCCGACATAAATTTTACACTTGATATGATGATTGATTTGACTCTTTTTGTTGCTGCAGGTGGTTCTGAATCCCGGCATCCCTGTCACGGTGGACGACTATTTCGAGATTGCGGATCTGATCATCACCGCTGAGAATTTCTACGATGAATTCGAGTGAGTTTTTCAATATCGTTGAATGCTTGTTATAGTTCATTCAATCTATGAATGTTTTTCCGTTGAATTGGGGCTGACCCGGGGAATTCTCGCAACCTTGTTCTTTGTTGTGACAGTGTATCTTCTCTCCAAATCAGTGAAACGAAGCCTGCTTCTGAACAGGCTGTTTTGTTGCACACGGCCCCGCAGACGCTTCCGACCTCGCTTATTGATGAGTTGACTGGATTGGGGATAGGTGCTCTTTTCATCACCAATAAGGTTCAGGCTGAAGCTTATAATACTACGCCTACCTACTGGGGCGAGTTCTGCGAGGAATTAGTTGATTCTCAGACGTGATGAAAAGTTTACCATGTTGGAATTTGGAATTGTGCTTCTTCGTCCAATTCGGTCGTTTACTTTGTCTTGGACACTGCATTGAGGTGTAAATACTTACATGGGAAACTTTTCCAATTGGGTACAATCGATGCATAATCATTAACGAGCAGGTTGATATTACAGTCAAATTATTCGATTATTTCTGGAGCGGCGGGCTTGGGACAAGGACATGTTGCATGCTAGCTGGTCCATATCGGTCTCCGGGGATCTTATTCGCCTCCTCTGCGATTTTTCGGATCGAGTCGATTTCCTCTGGGCTCAATTTGACCTTGGCAGCTCCAGCGTTTTCCTCCAGATACTGAATAGATCGGGTAGGTTGTTCGTCAGAGGGGAAAGAGAAAGAAGGTCGAAGTTAAGGAGGAAAAACCGTACCTTCGACTTCTTGGTACCTGGAATGAGCACAAAGTCTTCGCCTTGAGCAAGGATCCAAGCTAAAGTCACTTGTCCGGAAGTAGCGTTATGCTTTGCACCAAGATCTTGTAGACGTTTAACGACATCAAGAATCTTGGGGAAGTTCTCCTTTGAGAATCTGGATCGATAGTCGTTAGGATGTCATGATGTTGATCTGCAAGTGTGAGTGAGTAACTTACTTTGGTACTGAACGCCTAAAGTCGTCTTCTTCAAAGTCATCCGGTGATTTCTGGAGTCAGGATCGGATTGGTCAGTCGATTCGTTGCTGTGGCATGTGATTGCAGATATGAAACTCACGTATTGACCAGTGATCAAGCCTCGGGCGAGAGGAGAGTAAACGACGATGGTGATACCAAGTTCTCTAGCTGTCTTAAGGATCCCTATCTTGTCGTCTTCAATATGGAGGGCGAGAGGCGAGAACTCGATTTGTATAGCAGAAATCGGGTGAACAGCATGTGCACGACGCATGTCCTCGGCGGTACATTCAGACAGACCGAGGTATTTGACTTTTCCTTCCCTAGATGTCACTTAGCTCCCATGTCCAATCCAAGATGAAAATATACTAACTTGACCAATTCTGCCATCGCTCCAACAGTGTGCTCGATAGGAACTTTAGGATCGACTCTGTGTTGATAGTAGAGATCGATAGCATCCACACCGAGACGTTCCATAGACTGAGCGCATTGCTGCTTGACGAATTCGGGGCTGCCCTGGACACCTTGAGGAGTTATGCCAAACTTTGTAGCTAAGAAAATTTCGTCGCGTCTTCCAGTTTTCTTGAGCCTGAGCAAATTTATAAGACACCAGTCAGTCGTATTTTCAGAACACGGTCCCACCATTTGCCTATCAAGACTTCAGAGTCTCCATATGCACTGGAGGTATCCCAGTGACGGCAACCTTGGGCGTAAGCTGTATCTAAGACCTTTGAATCAAATTTAACATACACATTCCCATCCATCAGACTTGTTGAAATGCCAGCTACTTATAGGAGTCTGAGACCCACCTGAAAACGTTCTTCGTCTGTTCCAACGGCACCATAGAACCGACTGATGCCCATAACCCCAAAACCTATGGGGTTGACGAGGGTGTTTCCGATTTTTCTGGCTGGGAGAGTCATGCTGCGATAAGTTGAGAATCGAAGTTACTGTTATTGTTGGGAGAACTTGCAACGTTTTGAGGAAGCCATTTTATACCACAAGCTCCAGAAATCTATGACATCAGTTGGTCACCGGTCACCGGTCAAGGAGGCTGCTGGGAACGCGATACGCCTTCAACAAATGGTCACCGGCATTGAGTCCAATGCCTTGACCTAGGATGGGTTAATTAATAATACTTTCGGCTGGTATCCGTAGCTGACTCGGAGTTGAGAACTATCCATCGTAAATGGTTACCAGTCGCACCGCGCCCATTCTTCGTTGCCGTTCTACATTCGTTTGCAGACTGTTTTGATTCTTCGGGTTCTTGGCGAGCGATAATCTTGGAGGGGAAATTGAGTCGGTTGAATGGATATCTTCCAGCCACGAGTCAGGGATTCGGGCCACTTCCGTCGCATTATGAACCTAATCAATACTCTGAACGAATCACAAGTAAAGAAAGTTGTAGGATCGAAGTTGAAGCTTCAGCCTGAATAAAAACTCATTCTCCATATTCGATACGCTCGGTAGAGAGAAGCGTGCCAATAAATGTTTCACCTAGCACCTCTTTCCTGGAAATTTTCGGAAGCATCTTCAAGTTCTCATGATACAGGCAAAATGAGGTTGTGAGAAGGCGGAAAGGAGTAAGTGGTATGCTGTTAGGTACTCAAAAAGAATGGATTGCACGTAAGCTGCCTTCCTCTAGGTTTCGAGTTTCACACCAAGAATATTCAGATGCAAAGCGATGAGAGGGTCGATTGGTGTGATAGTCAAAGTACACCTCTCATTTCTGGAGAACCGTATCGTCTATGTAGCTACTGAACATCGGTCTCTGGAACCAGCCTCATCCAATCGATATCTTCTGAATTCCATTTTATAGGGCCAGGTACTACGCGTGCAAGAAGGTTACCGGCATGAGAATAGTTCTGACTTCAAATACGTATTCGTCCACTTGGGCGAAAATCCAAGCCAAGGTGGAGGTAGCGTTGAGTGTCGACTCGAAACCCTGGAAGGATTATGCCGGGACCATCATTATCTGAGGACAACTCGGAGCGAGAGCTGCGCAACCAATTATCGGGGATGGTTTTCATTTCATACTTGAGTTTGAATCCTATCAGTTGTTACGAAGGAATGTCAACTAGAGAATGGCTTTGCTTAGCGTGGATGTCAAGAAAAGTCTGGTTTACGAGATATTCCAGGCCAAGATGCTTAGTTTCACGAAAGAGTCACAGAATAAGAAGAGAATATCAATCGAAAGTGCAGCGACGTCGACAGAGATCGTGGATGAGATTTAGAGCGGAAAGACGGAGGATTTCGTGGGGGGGAAAACCAGTAATTGTGTATGGGTATCATTCTAGAGTTTGTTGACTAAAGTCAGAAGAGCTAGTCCAGAGTCTCATCGTTTGCTAGCTTCGTTACAGTCTGAAGTGGGGTGCAGAGAACGGTGATTGAGTCAACCTAGTAGGGGAGACAGTAGACTAGGTCCAACCAGTTTGTCAGTATTTGCCAACTTCTGTTCGACTTTTCGCTTGTGCGGTCACCTCAGATGCCCCCGAAGTCCACTTCGGCTGCGACTGCTGCTCTCCCATGGGACGAACTCAACGCAAACTCTCTACGTGCCGTCTTGAAGGACCTGGGGATAAAAACGAATGGAAAAAGGGATGAAATGCTCAAGGCATTGAGCAAATACCCTCCGGGTCTGTCTCAGTACACTACTTTTCTTTTGCATATTCTAATACACTTGATATATAGATGCAAAGCTCCAGGCTTCTGCTATTCAGACTTTTGGCCCCAAAAAACCTAATCTCAAACGAAAGGCTCCAGAAAAAGACGCAAAAGACGACTCAGATTTGGATGCAGATGGTGACACGGATGATGAAGCGCAACCTGCCGCGGAACCTTCCTCCATATCAACCAGGACCACTCGTTCTGGTATTTCTTCTGCTTCATCCAAGACTGTAAAAAAACGAACTGCTCGTTCTGGCGCGAGTATCAGTGCCCCCATTTTGTCTCCCCCCGCGCCTCCGTCAAGGACTACACGTAACAGCGGACCTCCAACTAGTACGATCAGCACACGCAGCACCAGAGCAAAGGCGCCCCTCAGCTCTAGGTCGGTGCTTAAAAGTCCCAGAAAGAATGTCACTAAACGATACGGAAAACGTGCGGGAAGCTTAAGGTCAGCCAAAACCGGCGCTAACGACGGTGCAGGCAGAGAGAAACATGTCACCTTGGAACTTCCCGCTCGACGTACGCGGGGGCAGGCTTCACGAGATGAAGAAGACGAAGGTGTCGAAGCAGAAGATGAGGAGGATGAGGGTGAGGAAGTGGAAGAGGAAGAGGAAGAGGAAGAAGCCGAAATTCCTGCGTCTAGATCCACTCGCGGAAGGCCATCCTCCAGAACCACAAGTTCCAATCTCAAAGCCAATACTTCTGCCCGCTCGCAATCTCGAAAAACTCGTTCTAATGGCACTGGGGCGCTTGCTTCGATTTCAGCTCCTGTTACTTCCATGTCGTCTCCTGTTCGTACCCCACGTTCCTCACGAGCAACTCGAGCTCCTGTGCGTGAACCCGTCATTGTCAGCGTTACCTCCACCCCTGCCACTCCTGCCAAACGCGGTCGATCTACTTCCAGGGCTTCTAGAGCTGTCAACAAACCTCGTTCTGTCTCACAAGCTCGTTCTTCTGCTTCACGAACTCGTTCAGTTTCGGCTGCTCGGGTAGGCCGTCCACGCTCTGGAGCACGATCACAGAGCAGAGGGGGGAAAGCGCAAAGTTCTACTCGCGGTCGACCTAGAAAAACTGCTCCTGCCGCTTCCTCACCAAGAAAAGCGGTTTCTAGAACCAGAAAAGTTAGCAGACCTCGCAAACGCGCTCGGACTGTAAGGGAGCCTCCAAACTCGACTTCCCCCACAGATAGTGAAGACGGGGTGGAGTCGGAGGAAGAGGTGTACAATTCCAGGTCGACGAGTCAATCCCTATCTGGCTCCGCGAAAACTTTGGTGTTCGATGGTGTTATGGTTCCTGGTATTGTTTGGAAACATGGGCGTCATGATGAACAGGAGGGAGGGGAGACAGGTGCACAAAATGGAATGCAGGAAGATGTGAACATGCAGGTGCAGTCGGATGCAGAGGTTGATGCGGACGGAAGTCTGGATGTTGACCATACTGCTAGGGGCCAGGATGTGGATATGGATGCCCATAGCAGTTTGACACCTCATGCTGAAGATGTCCAGATGCAGCCTGTGCCTGATCCTGAACCTCGCCCAGAACCAGAACCAGAACCAGAACCAGAACCAGAACCGGGGTTGGGGGTTTCACAGGAGGGAATGGATGTTGATCAGCCTCAGATTGAGTCACAAGAAACACCAGTTGACGATCAAACAGTCCCAGAGGATGGCCATGGGGAGGAGAGGG
>ML180682.1:0-10147 GCA_004369135.1 Dendrothele bispora CBS 962.96 | reverse complement strand
ACTAGAATGAATTAGAATGTTCCTTTATATTCGGGCAGTTTCCAGGTTGTACACTAGCCTCGGTGATCCCTCGGGCAGGTGCTCATGCTAACACTAAGCCTATCAATTAAATCACGGCACTTTACGATGAAGTTGCAAGCCTACATAAGTGAATAAGTATATTTAACAAACCAGCCGGGCACGTCCCTCGCAACTTGGGGCAGAACTTGACTTATGGAAAAGCTCTTTCACAACGGCCGGGTCGGACGGAATGTTACATAAGTTGCTGTTGATGAGCTCATGTCACACTCGGGATGAGAGTGACTTTAGGTAATCAATGTTCATACTGTATTTTCGTTCATACAAGTATTTTACATCAACTTTGAGTGTCCCTATTTACACGTGTGGCTTGAGAAGGCCTAGTTGACGAGCCTTTCAACTAAAGGAGGTAAAAGAGTTTACCCGTTGTAGTCTGTGAATATGATAGCAGTGTCAGACGGCCTCCGTTGTAAGCAATGTCCAAACCTTACCGCACCATGTCCATCGTGAATGAGTCCCATTACGAGGCCTGTAAAGGAAGTGCTAGTCGGGACATGCCATTTCCATGAAGAAGCTCACCGAAAATCGATTCTTCCGTCTTTAAAAGCACTTGTTTGCCAGCTGCACTCGAAGTTGGACGGATGATCCTTGCATACCACTGGCATATCCTATTTTGGCAGGTATCAAATCTTAGCTGTCACCAATCACCAACCAATCATCATGATCATCATGCTTACACTCGTTCCAAACCTCGAAACCATCTTCAAGGGGCCACCCAATCGTCACACAACACCTCCTGTCAGTAGCTCCTGGATGCCCAGCTCCATTTTTCCACGGAGATAATGGTCCTCAAGGTTGAAGTTGTAAAGCTTTCATCGATAAAGAGCCTCTTTGGGCCGAGGATTTGTGTATCTTGACAAGTACTAGTTGGCGCTTGTGTCGCATCGACCCTGAGCACACCCACCAATGTCGAGAAAGCTGTGATGGATGCTCTCCGGGAACCTGCGGCTAACGTTGTCGTGCTGTGCAAACAATGTTTCGTCAACGCGTCGAATGTCTTGGAATTCACGAATTCATTCACAACTTCAAACTGTCACTCGTTTACGGCCGTACTCCTTCCATCCCTTTTGGCCTTTCATTAACACTTCTGAACTCGAGCATGAGTTTTCAACGTTCCAAACTTCAACAGTCTGAGCAATTGTTCCCACTACATGTCACAAACGTGGATTCCGGAAGGGATTCAAAGGGCCTCGTAATTCAAGCTTTCTACTAGAGTTCAATTCGCAACGTTTCATGCCGTACAGTGTACAGGTTTTCGGTGACCGTGGTTCGATCATGGGCAGGGAAATATAAATAGAGCTCAAGAAAAGTCTGAACAGTTGTTCGGCACGCCCACCACCACACTCGCTCCTTGTCTTAGACACCCTCGTTCATTTAGGACTGTCCCTCGTTCCTTGAGCCTCCTAATAATCCTTCCTTCATCCAATCAATCATGAAGTTCTCCTTTGGTCTCGCAACCGCGTTCGCTCTCTTTGCTGTCTCTGTCGCCGCCAAGGGTTCAACGTCGTCGACGCCTTCTCAGAGCGTTTGCGATGCTGCCAAACAGAAGAAGGGTACTTATAACGGCCATACCAACGATGAGGTCTGCTCTTTCTTGGTGCGTACCATTCGCTATTGCTTCAAAGCATTGCAAAATTATTTACTCCGACCCCTTACAATAATTTTCCTCTCTTGACACAGATTGACGACTGCATGGACGAGATAGCGAGCACGAGCAACATTTGGAGCATTCCTAGCTGCGTGGCTGGTGCGACATGTGGAGGTGTACGTTGAACAAATCCAGTCCCTTTTTAAGCATCTCAACGAACCAAACCTCCTTATTTCTATTTTTAGACCCACAACCTCATTCAACTCGCAAAGTGCACAAACTCTGACATCAACGAGATCGTTTCTTCCGACTTGACGAGTCTTGATTACGATGTGCGCGCTGGTCCCTAGTCCCTATTTCCTCATCATGATCATTTAATTTCTGATACCCTTCCCTCTCTAGCTCTATGCCGAAATCGTCGGTGATTGCGCCTGGCAATCCGGAGGCTGCCCCATGACCCGTCAGAACTACATCGACTTTTTCTACAGTACTCTCGACGATACCTGTTCTGATGTTTGGCCTGGAAGGTAAGGCAAAAAATTACATACTCCTGTAATTCGTGAATCTAAAGTAACCACGCCCTCTTTCTTTTCATCCTCCTTTCCCTTCATATGTAGTATCCAATCCGTCATCGACAACTGGTCCCTCATCGCAGACTGGACAGCCAAAGGCCCCGAGTCGATCCCTTACCTCAACTTTAACGACTGGCTTCAATGGTCCGATTCGCAGTAAATTTATTTACTGAGGATCACGACTTTCCCGCATATAGACGAGCCACTCTAGCTCTGCATACGTACATACATATTTCCTTGGATCCTTTTCTTTTTCTCCTCTCTGGCTTCTTCTAGTCGTCTTCCTCATCATCAATCCGGTCTTGATAGGTAAATATCGGTTCAGGCCTCGACCGCTGTGCTGTTCGAGCAAACATCTATACATACATACGTAGACGGGCGCATAGTAGAAACGGGTTTCTTCCCCAGTCGCTCTGAGCTCTCTCTCTGGTAATCACTGATATCAATTATGCATTCATCTATAGCTATGATTGTTCCCCTGCATGTTCTTTTGTGTTGTAGCGAGTCTATAAACAGATTTTGGAAAAACAATTTTGAAGAGCATCTCTTATATGTTCAGAACTGACAACGTCGTTGTCTTCTAAAACCATGCAAAGAGTCATGAAGGCTGTTGTCCCTCGTTCATGCATACAGGGGAGCACAAGTGGTTGACAATCACTCAAACAGCTTCTCGTAACATTATAATAGCATTTATTAGATGTATTAGATACAACGACAGGATGTGGCACAAAAATCAAAATGGACAGAATGAGCGCAAACGTATTTCGCCATCTTCGAGTAAGGGATTCATGTCTTGAATGATTTCATATGGGTACAAGATATTAGGGAGTCATAGAACCACGTACTAGGTCGATTCGTCTATTCACACATCGAGAATACGTATACAGTATGGTTCCTGGTTTCGGTTTCGGTTCCGGTTCAATTGGAATGTTTGCTCTGGGACAGTAGTAAGCAGCAATTCCAGAAGTTAGAGCTGAAGACTTACTTTATGACTTTGCCCATAAGTGAAGGTGATAGTGGTTCTTGGTAGGAGAAAAAGGGGTTTCTCCCGCCTCTTATGTCTGAGGCATATGCACGTGATTAGTTTGTCTGCCCGGATTTTCGGCTTGGTTTAAGTTACTACAAGACTTGCTACAAGAGAAATCTGCATCCTATCGATATTACAGGAAAGGAAATCCAATTCGACCATAATGACACCCCAGATATCATAAATTTTCTGAGGCATCTACGCGTGTGGCTTGAGAAGGCCTAGTTGACGAGCCTTTCAATTACAGGAGGTAAGAGTTTACCCGCTGGACGCATACATGATCTATGAATGACAGTAGTGTCAGACTGCCTCCGTTGTAATCGTCAAACCATGTCCAAACCACTCCGTTTAGTAAACGTTTAGATGATCCTCAACAAACTTTGCCTAGTTGGAGATGTGATATACCACACCGTGATGTCCATCCATGGACAGTAAAAAATGTCGGATAAGTGATACAGAGAAGTTGGCCCTTTATGTAACATCACACAAGAAAATAGCTCACATACGTTCCCAACCATCACGACGTGTTGTACATCTTGGCAGTTGTGAAAGTATTCGGCACCGTGAAAGTTGCCTGCTTTAAGAGGAACCGGGAACTTTGCGGGGATGGATTATCCTCAAGATTTGCATTGCATATACTGGTGGTCCTGGTAGAGAAGTCGACGAGGTCCTCTCTACGCTGGTAATCGTAAGCGTTATATAAATGTCTGCAAAATCAAATACATTTGGCTATCTGCTAGAATATATGAGTGTTCTTACCCCAGTGCAAAAAACAGCAAGAGCTTACCGGTACATCTAAGAACAAAGGCATAACAATACAGGTGATTTTTCAAGTTCGAGGCACACCCCCTCGTGCTATCCGACTGACGCCCCGACCGCGAGTGGTCGAAGACGAACCTTTTCAAAGATCAATTAGCTTGACATACAAAGCGCACAAATTCGCAATGCACTCACCGACTCCCCTCGTAACCCCAGATGCGGTCGCCCCTCTCACACCCCTCATAGAAGCCCGCGTTCCTCTTACACCTCTCACCCCCGATGATCCGCGAGTAGTAGCCTGCTCCTTCTTTTCTCTCTCAACTCGTTCTCGTGCCTGCTTTTCCTGCCTCTCTCTTTCTTCTCTTTCTAGCCGTTCTTTTTCCCGTTGGGCAGCCAAAGCTCGTTCCTCTTCCTCTCTCCTTTGTCGTTCTATAGCTTTTATTCGTTCTTGTTCTATAATCGCCAGATCCTTTCAGGGTCACAGATATGAAGGGCCAAATTAGTATAACTTGAGGACAAACAACAATCGAAAAAAGAAGACGAACCTCATCTCCCCCTGCCCAATCTTCATCGAATATCAACTGCGCAAACTCGTCCGACTTGGCCAGGATATTCACGTATTTATTTAACAGTTCTTCCGTTTGGTCCAATTGCTCTGAAATACGCTGGTAATAAGTCACGAAAACTATCCGTCACCGTCGTAGCGTAGAAAAGAAAAGATATTCTAAGAAAAAAACAGGAATGCCATACTGCGTACCTCATTAGCGGAACCAACATTATCAAGCACATCGTTGAATTCCATGAAAGCAGCATTGATCTTTCGGAGTACAAAGAGGTCACTTTGGAGGTCTTCTTCTCGACTTCGGGTGGTAGTACTTTTTCGTTGTTGTGGATCACCTCCCGAGTCGTCGTCGTCGTCACCATTCTCGTGTTGACTTCCATCTTCATCTTCATCGTTATCTTCGTCTTCGCCTCGAGTTTGACGCGTCGTCGTCGGAACAGGGGTCGTAGGTGAAGGAGGTCTCGCTAACAAGCTGAACGGTTTTGATGGTGTGGACAACGACAGTTCAGATATGGAAAGATCGTCATGAGAATTGAGATAGGAAGAAGAGGATTCTGAAGGTAAGACAGGGGATTGAGAGAGGAGAGGAGAGCCACTAGATTGCAAGTCGACGGAGTCATTATGATGGTCCATACCAAACTTGTGTGTACGCGTATGTAAACAAAGGATTTCTTGACATAGTACTACTTGGCTCGAAATCTTTCCTCATCGTTCCGAAACGCAATCTGAACTATGCTTGACTTCGAACGACTCTACCGAAACTGGTTCAAATATCTCTCGACTCACACTCGAGATCGCGAATAAAGATCGGGGCAGCAAGAAGCTGTAAAACTGGCCTTCTTTCTACCTTTCTGCCCTTATCCTTGAAAATCTAGATACACGCATGGATTCATTTTACTGTAACGCATAACAACACTCTTACAGTTCAGGAGAAATACACGTTCCGAGGTACGGGAACCCAACAATGTCTCTTTCCGTTAACTTGCTTTGTGTTCCGTGTCATACCGGTTCCTCCTCCTCCTCCAGCGGAAATCCAAGCAACCGTCTTCATCATACCGAATACAATGGATTCGAAAAATTCTTCAAGTGTCATGATCTATCGCCTCAGCAACAAAGCTTAGGTTCTCACAGTAAAACACCCCAGTTACTTGACACTCATGCCCGAGTCATTCAAGTAAAATTATATCCGGCAGTTTTACGAAGAAACTATTCTTGAATCTTGATGTATCGAGTCGTAATACATCGCCAGGCATCTAGCGATCATCGGTATCAAGGGCATGCGCTATGTGCACAGAATTAAGGAAGTTTCGACGAGATGATCAAAGATCAAGTTCAATATCCCAGACGGGACTGGGCTCGCGCACTCGTCCTCTATGATTGCCACCACTACTTTGCGCCATGCCGCCACTTCCAGGGTTCTCATCGTGTTTAGCATCATCGTCGGTAACAATTGCCTCTAATGATGGATCTTGCGTTGATGCCATAGAAGCTAGAGTGTTCGTTACTTGATTGCGGAATGGCTTCTCGAAAGCATTTTTGATGTTTTTAACCTTGACTTGACCAAAGCCAGGAAGATTGCTGAGCTGTTCCGGACTTGCTTTTGCAATATTTGCGACACTCTAAAGAAAACTAATAAATTTCTGCAGCAAGAGGATTCATTCAAAATCAAGTATTCACTCACACCAAAGGCAGTGCGGAGAGTTTCGACATCAGTCTTATTGACTTTGCTTATACTTGTCAGGGAACTGCGGAGCATTGATGTGTAGTCCTTGTCTACGCGTTCCTTGATCATTGTTGGTGGTTTATACTCAAATTGTTTGAATGTAGAAAGGTAGTGACCAGCTTCTTCCGAACTTGATATCATTCAATATTGCGACGCGTCGTTGTATGGTCAATAAAGGGAATAAGAACTCACGAGAATGCGACAATGACGGTGATATTATTAATTAAACATATCTGCAGTGTAACAGCTTAGAAAGAGTAAAGAGTGGCAGACGGAAATGGCCTTACTTTGGTAAGCTCTCGAATTGCATCCTTGTGTTCGGTCTGATAGATCGGTCAGGAAAGAATCGTTATAAATGAAAAGCTCACTTACAATATCACACAAAATGAGAAGAATCCGCAAACTATAGGAACGCCCCAGTTTCTCTATTCGTGTGTGAATATACTCGGGATGTAAACGGTGATATTTCAAACTGGAAACTGATCAAAAAAGATATCTCCACAAGAACAGCAAGTGATGTACCTCAGAAATAGAACACCAGTGGTTCTGCCGACTTGATAATCCGCAACAATGTCCCCGTATTCTTTGCCGACATTGCGAACGTGTTCAAGGATTGGGTTCCCGCGCTAATTCAGTCAGCTACCATATATTATCTTTCTATTCATTAGTACCTGTAGAGGATTGAGAATAATGTTATTGCCAGAGCCTGGAACGACGACAGGAGGCGCGTTAGATTTTGCAGGTCCGGACATGGAGGAGCGCGCGAAAGAATAATTTTGACGCGTGAGTGACGGTGCACGTATTGTCACATGATGTTACTAATACTGTCTAATCCAACGTCGTACCACGATGACCTTGCAAACCCTCGATCTCACCGATTCGAATATTCATAGCCCAAAACATTTGCCTCAACCACCAAATGTATACCATTCTTCTTGTTGCCTCTGATTCAATATCAATCTTTGCACCGAGTTCGGCTGGATCAATTGCAATTTACGACTGTGTGCCGTTTTCCTATTTTTGCCCTAACAAGGACGACACTAGATAGCAACCGGGTTCGATCCCGCACACTGTTCAGTGAATTTCACAAAGAATCTTTGACTGACAATCCTAAATTTACAACGCGAAAGACCCCTCTTCATTCTGATATGCTGGTGGCGGAATTGTCAGCGTCGCAAGACGTGCGTTTTCTGCCATAAGCTGTCGAACCTGCACTTGCAGATCCTGCGTCGTTGGACTTCGATCCGTCACCTCTGATAGATGCCTTTCAGTCCTCTCAGGGAACTCATCGCTCTCAACGGGTAATTGCGACATCCATGAAGCATGAGTATCGTTACGTTTGCCACCGTTACTTTCGGGCTCAGATGATGAACTGCTTGGGCTACCGCTTTGCCGATGACCTTTTTGATTCGTCAGGATTGAGTGACAGATCAACTTCAGAAAGTAAAGGAAACTTACTTTCATCTCCAATGACGAAGGCTCTCATTTGTCTTTGTCTCCTTCTTCGTATATAAAATACAAGGCTGAATCCACAAATCAAAATCAAGGCAGCTCCTCCGACTACAGTGCCAGCTACGACACCAGCAATGTTTTGGGTGTGACCGCGAGAGACATCCGAATTTACGTTCATTGACGTGGTGTTCGGAGTAACGACGCTAGTAGAATTTGCGTTCATTGACGTGGTTTTCGGAGCAACGATGTTGGTAGAATCCGCGTTTATTGACGTGGTTTTCGGAGCAACGATGTTGGTAGAATTCGCGTTCATTGGCGTGGTGTTTGGAACAACGACGCTGGTGGAATCTTGATTTGGATTCTCTGGCTCTGTAGCACTTGGTGTAGTAGTAGGAGTAGAATCTTGACTTGGATTCTCTGGCTCTGTAGCACTCGGTGTAGTAGGAGTAGAATCTTGACTCAGAGTCTCTGGCCATGCAAGGATCACACACAGTCGAGCTCAGTGAATGATGAGGTACCACTTTAATCAAGGACTTACCCGAAGTATGATCAGAACAAAGGGTGGAAGCTAAGGATAGTTTCGATGAATCTTATGAAATCTTTGTGAGATACTCATAAAACATACATTCTGGCTCAAGGTCAATAGCTCTGGAATCACTATTTCCTACAGAGTCTTGTACAAGAAGATTGGCTGAAATTCGAGAATTTGAATCTAGAGACCATAAATTTCCCGAAAACTCGTTGAGTTGCGGATAGTAGATTCTCACTAAGTGGTGATGTAACAAGAAATGAAGTGGCTGCAACCCTCTGAGAAAAGTTATTCTGGTCGCCGTCTGATTGAAAGCTAGGAAATGTCAGGAACAAACTTGTCCTTGAGCATTATAACAGCAAGGAACCACTGGTAATCAAGAGTTCTGCCAATGAGATTGCCAGGAACAGGGATATAGACTTGGAGCATTACCGACCCTGATTTGCAAATCATATGGCGCTTCTCGAGAATAGAGTACAGAAGAGCATAAGTGACCCTATGGAAAGAAGTTGGGAGATGGATATACTGACACACACCACCACGCCACTGCAGGGTAAATGAGGAACCACAGATAGCGTTTTGGCTGTGTCAGGAATCATCAATTTGAAGTAGTACTTAAAACAAGTTTTTTGAGCTCACTTGTTTAGGATTGTTAACTCTTGAGCTGCAAGAGCCTGAATCGCCAGTAGTACGAGAACAGTGGACAAGTGAAAAAAGGAAGCTCGAAATCGCTTCATCGTGGTGGATTGAGAGATGAAGAAATCAAGTTTTGAAAAACCTGCGCATGCACATTGTTTTATGAGAAGGCAAATAAATCTTTTACTGGCATGGAAACAAACAATGATGGTACTAAGTATGGTCTACTGAGTGAGATCTCTCCCAGTCTGCCTGAAAAGCACTATGAATTCAGTTCTTTGAGACACTCCGACTTGGATTATTGTAAAGAACATTATCAGGATTGGTCCGATCAGTGCTCTTACAAGATTTCTGACCAGATCGGCTATTTTAACCTACAGTGAGGTGATGTGGTTGCCTAACGCTACTCGAGATACTCACACCTTATACTAGTAAAAATCAGAGATGACAGATCATCATGATCAATCAAGTTTTCCTGATACCCGTCTTGCCCTGGCAATAAAGATATCTCCCACAAGAAAGAAACCGAAGATCGCATTTGGCAATTTTTCAAAGTTGCTGGCACCAACGAGGACCACATCCATCCCTGTCAGCCATGAAACAGTAAGAGTGGGTAGGAAACTGCCCAATGGAGGAATAGGCCCGAAGCCATTACCAGATGCCGGGATGCCGGGCTGCCGACAGTATGAAAGTGGCATGAGATAAGATTGTATACCAAATGGAGATAACGATAAAGTAAAAGAACTTTTTTTCGCTATGTTGTAGGGTAAATTTTTTTCTTGGTGGCGTTCAAAAAGTTATCTGTCAGACATCCTCCATACTTGCGAACTGACAAAAACTCTTAATTTTGGAGGAAATATAGTAGGCATGATAGTAGTTTTCTTTGTACATGTTTTTGCCATAACGTATAAGATTCAAATTCCGTACATGTGAATTCAGAGAAGTATGTATACATGTGGACTCGTACATGGCAGAATGATTTTTTGTTCGAGCTGTTTCACGAGTCTCTGTCCCTTTCAGTGAGCCATCAAAGTCAATAAGAATGGTCCAAGAAAAATTCCAGATGTAGAAGTCTATGTAGTGCTGAAGCTGGAGAGACATCTATCATAAACAAGTGCTCAGCCTTGATAGTAAAGCAACTTCTATTGATTCTATAAATGGAAGTGAATGATAAAATATCCGCCCTAGCGCTGATAGTAAAGCGACTGAGGTGAAGATTAT
>ML180681.1:0-10158 GCA_004369135.1 Dendrothele bispora CBS 962.96 | reverse complement strand
CGAATCCATTTTGATTCCGTGCAGACGGTCGCTCGTTGGCGAATGAAAGAGGAAGAAATCAGAACGTGGGCCTGGAAATACGAAAGGCGCGTCGTCACGGCAAGTCCACGAGTTTGCACATGTTTACCTGTGCCTTCTGTCTTCCTACTTAGCTCAAAGGAAATTCTGTGATACTAAAATTCTCATTCTCGCAGAAGTTCCCTCAGGCTAGTGCTCCTCATCTTCAAAAGATTGTGCAATGCTTAGACTTTCTCGAAAAACACCCTGGTATATGCACGTCCCCGCCCCCAAGTTCGAACATGGGTAGCTTGACAACCACGCTTATGCCTGCAATTAACCACAGTATTCCAATAACTACTTTCCCAACGCCCAAGCTCTCTATTCACTTGTGCTTTCTTTTGGAGCCTTTTCAAAAATATTCAATATCACCCAGCGGTACCCAGTGTTGACCCAAGAACACGTCGTCCATGACATCAACATGCATCCAACAACTATACGCCTTACTCCATTTACACGGTGCTATAGTCAAGTGGTCACGGCGACAGATTCAGATATGTACTCTCCAAAAGTTTTTAAATAATCTTTCGCTATCTGTTTCTCCTTGAAGGCGCAGTGTCATATTCTGCTGGCGTCCACGCTAGTGTGTTTTTTAGTTTCTCAAACCATCAACTTGACCCTAGTATCATAGATGATATGTCAATCTATTTGCCAACTTCAAAGCAAGACAAAAGTGACAGTCATGCGGTCTAATCATGATCGGAGAGCCATAGTTATTAGAATTAATACGGTATTAGTTTTTGCAACGAGACAAGGATTGTAGTACATACACACGAACATCGAAACCAAATAGTCCATAGCAATTCACAACGAAGAAAGCATATCACAGAGCTGGCTACCTCTCACATCCCATCTTTAAGTATCATTCCGTTCATCGACTGTATCCAACTGCAGGGACCCGAGCATGGAGCTTCGAGTTTGAATCGAGTACGTAGTCTACCGAGAACTGGCACATGTAACAGAGGTCGCTCGGGCCTTTTGGCGTTTAGGTTTACTAGCAGATGATTCAATTCGAGCCTCAGTCTCCAAGGCTTGTACCGACGTTTCGCTCTTCGTCCAGAACCAGTTGGAGGAGGAGGGGGAGGTAGAGTGCTCAACCGTTCGCTATGGTCGTGTAAGTAGCGAATTTGTGCACTTATTGGCCAGTTGTCGGACTTGGTGGCCTCATCACAGCAATCGATAAACCACTTTCCAGATTCAAGACGTTTCCTTTTCTTCAGGATCTTGCGAGCAAGGAGGTCTGCGAGCGTTTGATCTTCGAGTTCATCGGGAGAGAGATTAGACCTTTTGCGTGTCATCGAGATTGTGTCGTCGGCGGGATCGAGCAGTAACTGTATCCTGAAAGTCGAATAGAAGAGCGCTAAAAGCGCTGGAGACAAAGCCTGAACCTCGGAGCGATCAAGCCTTCAACATTTGTTCCTTCATATCTCTGAGTCCGGATATCTCCTTTGTTACTGGGTCGTATTGAACCTTGTCATATATCGTGAATATGCGGTCAATAAGTACAGACCGTGGCAGCCCGTGGATGGTGTACTTGAGTGCAGTCCAGCTCAGGATATGTACGAACGATTCCAAGTCATCTTGCAGTGAATGACAAGGTCGATTTGAGCGAAGTAAGACAGCAGAGATGAATTTCCAGGTCCCTTAACGTATGATATTTGAGAGATGAGATCACAACTTGCAAGCTGATGAACTTTCGATACTCACTGTCCGTTCGTGTTGCCTGGCCTTCGAACTTGGGGATTGGCTTGGAAAGCTCTCAGTCACTTAAAAGGCCTTTTCTGTCTTCTATGATGAGAATGTTCCCGACACTGACATTTCGATGTAGTATCGCTGCCTTTTCATAAGCATCGGTATGAGTTGTCGACAAGAAAAATTCGAATTAGTTTATAATGTAGAGAAAAAAATCTTCGAAGACGCTCACCTATGATCAGCGCGTCACGGAGCATGCAGATGAGTTCCTTTGTAAGTATTCCGAAATGTGATATTACCGACGCACACCTCTTTCATGACGAGACAATAAATGGATGTGGGAGCGAAGTTCGAGCATCGTTTTGAGTTCGAGTGTGTTGGTTGATTTGATCAGGCTCAACGTCACCTGCTCTTAGACATGTTGGAATTTTACGAACACCTTGGCCTTGAAGAATAGTGTAAACTTGGCCTTCGGGGAGAATAGACTTCGAGTCGACATGCCAACAATCCTTCAGAGCAACGATATCTTCCGTCTCAGGATCCCATACTTCTCAGCTTCTCCCGAGCTGTAACCGCGTTAGGGTCTGTAGCAGGGAGAAGTTTGACCGCAATGTCATGACCACGAGCCTCAGCAGTGGCATGCGTGAAGCGCTAGAAAAAGTAGGCAAGATACGACTCCCCCCCAAAGCAAAACGCACTGATCGTCACGATGACTCCTGCACGGTCCCACCAAATCAAACGAGCTGTGTCCCCGCGAGTGAAAGCTGAGTTCCCGAGTGAGCAGTGTGAACTATTGGTAGAAGGACTCAGGGCGCTGGGGTCTCGTCACCAGTACCATTTTCAGCAGACGATGTCCAAGATTCTTCTTACTTGACCTCAAAGAGGATTATGTATGGAGTCCTCAAAAATGTGTCTTGTCGTAGCTGTCTGGAACGTATTGACAACTCTAATATCCAACAATAGCAAGGATTCACCTAGTCATGGCTGAACTGTCCGTCGTCGCCTCGTCACGGCTCCGGGGATATCCCATTACGTTTGACACCACACGAAATCATGTACAAATCTACTCCCATTGTCCTCTCCCCTGCCATCAGATTGTCTGGAAGATCAAGGTCCTGGAAAAGTCAATCTCGATCAATGGATTCCATCACTGGTTTACCGAACAACGACCTACCTACCACAAAGGTTGCCGACTAGTAGACCAGGTCAAAGCGTAGCACGTGTGCTCCAAAAAGGACGTGTCATCTTCTGTGCTTTCTTCCATGTACGGCCTCATTGAATGTATAAAATGTCTAGCGGAGACCATGGGCATTTTTCACTTCCTTCCTACAAACTTCGCTCCGACACCACGTTCATATTTTCCTCTAGAATGCCTCGTCAAGTTCCACTTACTGTATCATCCCGATCCACCCGAAGCGCCGCTCGTTCTGCAGGCCCCGCGCAGCTTGCCACCATGATCATAAGCCAGGACAATATCTTACCCGCTAGCGCCTCCGTCCATGCCCCCGGTAATCACTCGAGCCAAAGGCTTAACGAGCCCGAGCGAGAGTGGCAACTCTACCACGACAAATGTGCGGCGGCTGTTGGTCCTATCGACGTGCTTTGCGTCGGTTGTGAACGATTCTTCAAACTAGATCGTCGTCAATTGTTCTACAGCGGGCCTTGGCTCAGACATAAGCGCATCTGCCCTGAATTAAGGGCAAAACCCAGTCTCACACAGGACGAGAGGGTTCACATGGTGCGTACACGTCCTAATCTCACCGGGCCATGTTTACTCATTTCCTCTTTATCTTTCCTTAGCCCAACATACCAAATGACATCCATTTGACACTCAAGTCAGGCAATGCGGCAGACATGCAAGCTATCCTAGGTCCTCTTAGAATGCAAAAACCCTACCTTCACCCTGACCATGGACCCGACGAAAAGCCTACTGTATTCCCTTCTGGCCCACTAACTCCGACATCCGCATCCATTTCGACTCAAGCTTCACCCCATGTAGAAACAAGACCCACCCTCCGAATCATAATACCTCCCCGACCCATTGTTCCAACATCCGCCCCTGCGTCGCAATCAACTCTCTTCCTCCCTCCTTTCGTTCCGTCCTCCTCCTCTTCTTCATCCTCTCCATATGCTTCATCCCTATTCTCTTCAACTTCATCTTCTTCACTTTCCACATCTCCTCCATCCTCGTCATCCTTCCTGTCCGCATCATCCTTTTTAGCAGTTCATCCCGATCTCTGGGCTAGGACGCACTCCCCCCAATTCTACAGTTGGGAGGGCTCCCTGGCAGAAAGGGTTCACTTTTACAATGGCTTTGCAGCCGCCATGAAAAGCCGCGAGATGGGTTTGGAATTCGTTGGGGAATGTAGCGCCATCCCTGAATCTTTTGAACGCTCTGCGGGTGTGATGTAAATAAGGAAACGAACTAATATCATAAACTATCTTAATGACTGTCCAACTTGTATAGTAAGACGAATAGCAGTAAATTCAACAGGATCTCTATTTCTTTACTTCTTTACTTCCATTTACATACACACCTTCTCCGGGCATACTCTATAGAACACTCCCTAGAACATACCGAATGCGACAAGTGCTAGTTACATATCGAGTGACCTCTGTTAGTGTTTGCAGATAAGATGCGAAAAAGATATCACTTATCAGGTTGCAAAGGGTTGATCACGTCGCTGACTCTTCGATTTGGACTCATTTTCCTTCACAAGTGGTCTGATTGTATTTCTAGTATCAATATGTTATGTACACGCATTCCTCAAACCTTTGATGACCATCGAGTTGAACTTGTCGATATACATGCAGTGGTTCTGTACTATTCACAATGCGATACTTTCGACGCGGACCTTCTCTTGGAAGTCTGGAGGATACCTATCTCCAGGTACCTCACTCTCCTCTGCAATCTTCCTGATCTGGGCAATCTCTTCTGGACTGAGTTTCACAGACGCAGCACCCATATTTTCGTTATGATACTTGAATTCAAGAATCAGTGTTGGCATGTTTCCCAGTAATGAACAAAACATCTAATCTTACCTTAATCTTCTTTGTCCCTGGAATGATCACAAAGTCCTCTCCCTGTGCTAGAATCCACGCCAAGGTAGTCTGTCCAGCTGTAGCATTATGTTTTTTGCCGACTTCTGCAATTTTATCAATGACGGAGAGGATCTTTGGGAAGTTGGCCGCTTGATACCTGCGACCGGAAACGAGTTGATATTTACAAATCCAAATAAATCTAAACCTACGTACTTTGGAATAATTCTCCTGAAGTCGTCTGGAGCAAAGTCATCTGGAGAACGCTGTCATACCATCAGATCGATATAAAACTTGATTAATGATCATCGATGGATTTTATTGAAGAAGACATACGATTTGGCCCGTGATCATGCCTCTCGCTAACGGAGAATAAGCAACAATCGTTACACCCAACTCCCTTGCAGCTTGCAGTACCGCAACTTTAGGATCTTCGATATCGAGGACGAAAGGCGAATACTCGATCTGAAGCGCACTGATAGGGTGGACGGCGTGCGCACGACGTAGACCATTCGCTGTACACTCGGAGAGTCCGAGGTATTTTACTTTGCCTTCTCTGTAGATAAAATTCCCTGGATGAGGTCCGCGTTCGATCTAACACGAGAAATAAACTTACTTGACCAACTCAGCCATCGCAGCAACAGTTTTCTGCAAAGCATCGTCATGTCAACATCGATAGAAAAATTACCCTCCTGTGACTTACTTCGATGGGAACGTTGGGATCAGTTCTATCGACATCGTCAGTGGAACCTACCGTGATGTCAGAGCATAAGCACTTACCGATGCTGATAGTACAAATCAATCTGGTCTACTCCGAGACGTTCCAAGGACCTTGCGCATTGCTCCTTCACATGTTCAGGGGTACCACATGTACCATTAGCGGTGATACCGAACTTGGTAGCTAGAAAGATAGAGTCTCTTTTGCCAGTGCGTTTGAACCTGACGACCACATAAATATCGAGTTTGTTTCGAAGATGTGAAATAAAGAAACCCACCACTTTCCAATCACTTCTTCGGAATCGCCATAGACATTAGCAGTGTCCCAGTGATTGCATCCACTTTCAAAGACACCATCGAGGAGCTGACCGATAAATCAAGGAGAATAAGAAAATAAGTGTAAATGTAAATCCTTCTCTTTTTGTATTAATGTTCCTACCTTCAAACGTTCCTCATCTGTACCGACCGCTCCGTATCCAACACTCATTCCCATAGCTCCAAAACCAATCGGATTGACAGAGGCATTGCCTATCTTTCGAGGCGCTAAAGACATTGTTCTGAATATCAATGAGAGAAAGCAGGTGAATTATCGATTGGAATAGCACTCTGGTATTTATAGAGAAGGAATCGGCTTTCGGGGCCAACCTCACGAAATGTCTTATGACTCACATGCCATCTTGTTGGCACGAACTGTATGGGAGGTCCAGCTAGATTGCGTGTACTTTGGCCGTTGATTTATTCAATTCAAAATGGCAGGAGTGACTTTCGGAAACTTTCCGAGCCCTGAAACCGGGACCCCGATATTCTGCAGATCAGTACTAATGGCGAAAGCTTTCCTGGCTTTGGGGTCAGTAACGCCCGGCGATCAAGGGGAAGAAAGAGAAAATGCTGACAGACTGGGATCCTGGACCCAAATAAGAAACCAGTTAAGAGTTGGCTGGAGCACGAGTTTTGCCCAAAGCGTTAACTACAGCACTGAATCAGACTCGCGCACCTGCACACCCGGCCTGTACACACTCACTATGACATTTCCCCCGCTGCACTGGCCAAATCAGAATATGACTTGAAGTTCGTATAGCCTTCTTTGGCTCAACAAAATAGAAAATGGTCGCTAGAAGTTGTAGATACCCTATCCCAATAGGACTTGCAGTTGGACGGATGCATTTTTTATCCTTATTACGCAGCTCGTATAGGTTACGACCTAAGGTGTCCCTAGATCTTGGATATCAATGTGTTAACCTGACAGGATAGACACCACGAAGACAACTGGCCAAAGCAAGGAAAACGATTTGAATAACACAAACCAAAAGGCTTGGGCTTAGTACACTTGCTTTAAGCCAGAAAGCTCAAGCTAATACACTTGATCTAAACCAAGAGCCTGAAGCTAACCTGATTGGACAAAAAAATCAGTCCTGTGCCAATGATTTTCGGAGATTACGAGGCCGAATGAAAGGAATCGTCTTTAATTATAACATGCCTCGTTCGGTCACCGATGTACTGGTCTTGTTTGTCAAGACCTTTATTACCAATCGGTCGTCACCAGTGTGGTCCTGTGTGGATCAGAAGCTTCTGACTCCCTGTTCTGGTAACGCCCGTTCCAGGCCTCGTACCACGCTCGCGGTGGCCCTTGACTTCACTTGAAGAAGCATACAATGAAAGAGGCCTAGGATCTTTGTTTCAATTTTTTCCAGGTACTCACCTGGTCCTCACTCCATGTGGGAACCTTTCGCTCTTTCTTAGTCTGGAAAAACGATGGTTTCAGTGCCAAACGTCCCAATGAAAATAAGCTAGATGATAGACAACGCACAAAATAATATGTTACATGAAGTGTTCGAGAGTATCTGTCTACCAACTAATCTAACTACTTAAGACTTCACCTTAACCTAACCTAATCTCATTATGAAAGTAAGGTAATTGTTGGAGCTGTTAGAGGGCTTGGGAAGTGGCAGAAGGCCCAAGGGAACACGGGACAGGAAGAAATTAATGAAAATTTTGGGTAGTTTCTCCTATGTACCTTTGATTGATAGTCTGACCAGTTGCACTTCTGAGGTGATGTCGGGAACCCGGACAGACGTTCTAAAAGTGAGCAAAAAAAATCTGGACAAAAAAATCCGGTCCCGGCGATTTTGAGACCAGACCTCTGTGAGGATAATCAGGGGGCCTACGCAAGTATGTTGGTAGGCAGAAGGCAAAACCAAAATTTCACACTTTTCCATTAATTTCAATTGTCAATCTACGTGCAGTGGTCCCGTAATAGACTCCCCGTTGTCTGTACTATTCACAATGCTACACTTTCCACACGGACCTTCTCTTGTTGCCCTGGAGGGTACCTATCTCCAGGTACCTCACTCTCCTCTGCGATCTTCCTGATCTGGGCAATCTCCTCTGGACTGAGTTTAACAGAGGCAGCACCCATATTTTCATTATGATACTTGAATTCAAAGAATCAGTGTTGGCATGTTTCCTACTTGAACAAGGCATCTAATCTTACCTTGATCTTCTTTGTCCCTGGAATAATCACAAAGTCCTCTCCCTGTGCTAGAATCCATGCCAACGTAGTCTGTCCAGCTGTAGCATTATGCTTTTTGCCGATTTCTGCAATGTTATCGATGGCAGAGAGGATCTTTGGGAAGTTGGCCGCTTGATACCTATGACCAGAAACGAGTCGATATTTACAAATTGAAATAAATCTAAATCTACGTACTTTGGAATAATTCTTCTGAAGTCGGCTGGAGCAAAGTCATCTGGAGAGCGCTGTCACACCATCAAATTAATACAGACCTTGGCTATCGATGATTTTATTGAAAGAAGACATACGATTTGGCCCGTGATCATGCCTCTTGCTAATGGAGAATAAGCAACAATCGTTACACCCAACTCCCTTGCGGTTTGCAATAACGCGACTTTAGGATCTTCGATATCGAGGACGAAAGGTGAATACTCGATTTGAAGCGCACTGATAGGATGGACGGCGTGCGCACGGCGTAGGCCGTTCGCTGTACATTCCGAGAGTCCAAGGTATTTTACTTTGCCTTCTCTACAGACAATGTCCCTGATTAGACCTGCACTCAGTCTAATGTGATCAAGGAATAAACTTACTTGACCAACTCGGCCATCGCAGCCACAGTTTTCTGCAAATCATCGTCATGTCAACATCCATAGAAAAAATACCTTCCTGCAACTTACTTCAATGGGAACATTGGGATCAGTTCTGGCGATTTCGTCAGTAAAATCAATTATAAGGACACCAGAGCATTGATGGACAGCTACCGATGCTGATAGTACAAATCAATGTGGTCCACTCCGAGACGCTCCAAGGATCTTGCACACTGCTCCTTCACGTGCTCAGGTGTACCACACACGCCGTCGGCATTAGCGTTGAGGCTGAACTTCGTAGCCAAAAAGATGGTATCTCTCTTGCCAGTGCGTTTGAACCTGAAGATTATATTAAGTACCGAGTTTGCTTAAACTAACATATTGTAAACAAAGAAACCCACCACTTTCCAATCAAGTCTTCGGAATCACCGTAGATATTAGCAGTATCCCAGTGGTTGCACCCACTTTCAAAGACACCGTCAAGGAGCTGATTGGCAGATAAAGAAGGATATAAGATAAGAATAAATCTTTCTCGTTCTTTCAGTACTAGTCCTGTTCCTACCTTCAAACGTTCCTCATCCGTACCGACCGCCCCATACGCAATACTAATCCCCATAGCTCCGAAACCAATCGGATTGACGGAGGCATTGCCTATCTTTCGAGGCGCTAAAGACATTGTTCTGAAATGATCAGCAATGAGAGAAAGCAGGTTGTTTGTGTATCGATTGGAACAGTACTCTGGCATTTATAGAGAAGGAATCGGCTTTCGGGACCAACCTCATGAAATGTCTTATGACTCAAACGCCATCTTGTTGGCACGAACTGGATGGGAGTTCTAGCCAGATTGCGTGTACTTTGGCCGTTTATTCATTTCAAAATGGCAGTAATGATATCTTTCGGAAACTTTCCGAGCCCTGAAACCCGATATTCTGCAGATTAGAATACAGATCCAATGACGAAAGCAGTTTTCCTGGCTCGGGGGTTAGTAAAGCCCGGCGATGAAGGGAAAGAAAGTGAAAACACCGATAGACTGGAAATCAGAAGAATGGTTGGAGCACAAGTTTTGCCCGAAAGCGTTAACTCCAGCACTCATATTTCTCATAATCCATCCTGGTGTGTCTACGTATCTTCCTTTTGAGAGTTACAGTAGGAAATCGGACCCTGCACCCGCACACCCAACATCTTTCCCCTCTGCACTGGCCAAAATAGAATAGGATTTGAAGTTCGTGTAAGAAATGAAGGAGGTAATATACTAATCAATGATTTTTTGCTATCATTACTCTGCTAAGTATGTGCAAAATACAAAACATCCAGATTAAGTTGGAGGTATGTAGGACACTGTTTTAAAATTCTTTTCTATATTTCTCAGTGATTACTGTATACGACGGTGTGGATTACTTGGTGATAAATTTTATTACTATGATACACATTACACATCGTCTACTTTGTACTCAACACAAAAGAATTCATAGTTGAAGCAACATGCAGCTATGAGATGCGTCAGAATAGACCGAGAGCGGCATTATTTTAGCCGATCGGTTATTTTTGGTCACTATA
>ML180680.1:0-10165 GCA_004369135.1 Dendrothele bispora CBS 962.96 | reverse complement strand
CAGTGGTGAGTTATTAGGTCCTCCAACTGAGATTAGAATGCTTATTTCGTGCATCCAGTCTTGCTTGTTATACGCGTCTACGCTATCTACGAGCAGAACAAGAAGTTGCTGGCACTGTTGATTTTCGCTGTCTCGGTGATGGTAATAAACGGAGCGGCATGTATCTCTTTTATCTCTTGTATCTGTCATTGTGTTCAACGATATCATCTCGTATGTTCAGCTTCAGTGGGCGCTCTCAAAAGGTACCATCGGAGTTGATATCACAAATGCAAAAGCTCTAGGCGTCAATGTTAACTGCCTACAGAGTTATACCACATCACAGTACGTTTCAAGGGTCTCTCTTTCCTCCACTGGCAAGCAGAGTTTGACTCACGACTCGCAGAGGGAATCGTATGTGAAGTTTTTTACAGCATGATCGATCCATCAATGCTCAAGGTTGACCTTGATAGATCTCGTCTATATGTGGATCGGGATAGTTGCCGTCGACCTCTTGGTTTTTGGTCTCACTCTGTACAAAACCATTCAGTTGCAGAGAACTTGCAAAGGCAGCGATCTCTGGTTGGTAATCATGCGAGACGGTGAGTTTAGTGTTATGTATCTCTTTGGAAGATGGTCACTAACGTTGTCCTCTTCGCCCTGACAGGCGCTCTGTATTTTGGGTACACACTGTTGATTTCTTGAAGCATCTGTCAAAGACTGATCAAAGTTTAGTATCATCACTTTCGTCAATTGTACAAATATATTGGTCTTCGCGGTATGTCTTGGTCCCCTATACCGATTATTTTTTGTGAATGATCATTGATGGATTTTAGATCGCAAAGGTACTGCGAATTTGAATAACTACCTCTCATTCCAAGGCTGAGCCCCCATTACAGGACTTCATGAAGTCTCTGCTTGCGATTTTTGCGAATGTGTAAGTTCATCAGTCACTACGACCTATGCAACCGTGTTGACATTCGCTTCAGCATTGCCAGTGTCATGATGACTCGCTTAATGCTTAATTTGAGGGCGATTTCGCAAGAGACGCAATTTTCTCTACCAACTCTTTCAGAAACAATGGCGATGTCTTTTGCGATGCGTCCAACATCGACGACGATACAAGACTAGGTTTTTGATGTCCGACTCAGCCCTCGAGCTTTGAAGTCTAGTTCTAATTATTTTTATTGTATTTTTATTCAATATGTGCGCCGTACAGATGGCACAGAAAAATAGATATTAGGTGCCGCTTAAGAAAATGATTCAATAGGTCGTTCCACACGTATTTACGATTCGTGTCGTGGACCTTGTCGGCAGAGCCATCTCTTCAACATCCGATTCAGCCTGACGAAGCCAGGAAGCCAGGAAATCTAGATCTCCTGATTGATACGATCACTATCTGTTCAGATTTCACTTCCAGCTAATAGAACGATCGTCTTCTAAGTTCCATCTGCTCAAAGACTGACTTGATTTAAGGCCCGGCGAAGACGCTAACACGAAGATCCTGTCTGTAGTCGGAACTTCTCGTCAGGTATGTATGTTGTATTGGTGACCATAGACCACTGAAGCCCACTTAACCTTTATTAGACTGCCCATTGCCGCATGTAGCCGGCCGTCTTATTGAGAGAGCACCCACCTGCGTGGTGACTCCGTGAATGATGGATAGGAAAACTAATACTATGTTGTACACCCAAACAAAAGCTCGCCTACAAGAGGCAAGTCTCTTGTTTAGTTACCCGAGTTCGTCCATCAGGATTACTTGGCCCTGTTTGACCGGCTTGTTTCGGCTTCTTCCAGCCGGTCAAGCCACAGACCTGCCCGCCGTGTTTTGGCCAGGACAAGACTCAAGTTAGCTCGGCAACGGCAACGATTAAATTTACAGTCGCAACTTCATTTTCACGATGCCTCCCCGACATGTTTGGATCGGAAGGCTTCCTTGACCGTTGACAACGTTGATGGCTTTCCTCATTACGTGTCAATATGGAAGAGTTATCAGTACTGGCATTCTGCAGGCACTAGTAATTTGTTCGTGAGTAAGATAATGTTGAATATCTCTCACCCATGGACCTTAACGTGTTGATGATCTTTTTTACTAGATAGATTTCACTTGATCATCTTGATGCATTGTTTTCGTATCTGTAGCTCGTTGCTCTCAGGTTTATTGAATGGCATACTGAGAAGTGATACCTGATATGATCTGATATGCAACAGTCCAATACGGTGGCTAGTAAGTAGTGTATCTTACGGGTCGTGGATATAGGGCTTGATCACGGGAAGTGTTTGACCCGAACTAGATCACGGCAAGCGTTTGACACGGACTAGATCATTGACACCAACCAGAGGTTCTGATCCCAGCAGATACTTATAAGTGTTGGCAAATTTAAGATGCGTTCCCCTCCCCACCTTCCCTTTATTTTCTGTTTTCTAGTCTTAGGGTGAGTGATGCACACCCCGGCGGCCAACGAGGTGCAGATCCAAGTGTAAGTGCACAATAGACCTTTCCCTGCAGACAATTCACCTGTTGTATATCATCAGAAATTGGAATAACTATGTAGAGCTGGTCTCTTTTGGTGAGTTGTCCGGACATTTTCCTCTTGTATACTTGACTAGGTATTGTCACCATATAGTGATCTTGTATTATGATTATTTTTTGACCTTTCGGGACGAGGTGGAGTATTTTTGGAAACGACCAAGTAGAAGTCTAGTAGCCACCCTCTTCTATCTCAGTCGGTATTTACCCCTCTTCGGAAATGTCCCTATACTCGTTTTTCGCTTTTGGTCCGACCAACTTGAAAATGAAATAGTAAGCACATCTTCCCTAGCGACACGGACAAAATTTAATTAATGATCATCGTAGAGGTCAGTCGTATTCTAGATTTCCCAACTCACTGGGATCAACGGTGAAATCAATTGCAAATGAAGTTGCCAGGCAAAGGAATACTATAATCAGTTACTTCTTGCAATCGTTCAATTAATTATCAGTGGTGAGTTATTAGGTCCTCCAACTGAGATTAGAATGCTTATTTCGTGCATCCAGTCTTGCTTGTTATACGCGTCTACGCTATCTACGAGCAGAACAAGAAGTTGCTGGCACTGTTGATTTCCGCTGTCGCGGCGATGGTAATAAACGGAACGGTATGTATCTCTTTTATCTGTCATTGTGTTCAACATGAATATCATCTCGTATGTTCAGCTTCAGTGGGTGCTCTCAAAAGGTACCATCGGAGTTGATATCACAAATGCAAAAGCTCTAGGCATCAACGTTAACTGCCTACAGAGTTATACCACATCACAGTACGTTTCATGGTCTCTCTTTCCTCCAAGCAGAGTTTGACTCACAACTCGTAGAGGGAACCGTATGTAAAGTTCTTTTCAGCATGATCGATCCATCAATGCTCAAGATTGACCTTGATAGATCTCCTCTATATCTCGATCGGGATAGTTGCTGTCGACCTCTTGGTTTTTAGTCTCACTCTGTACAAAACCATTCAGTTGCAGAGAACTTGCAAAGGCAGCAATCTATGGTTGGTAATCATGCGAGACGGTGAGTTTAGTATTGTGTATCTCTTTGGAAGATGGTCACTAACGTTGTCCTCTTCGCCCTGACAGGCGCTCTGTATTTTGGGTACACATTGCTGATTTCTTGAAGCATCTGTCAAAGACTGATCAAAGTTTAGTATTATCACTTTCGTCAATTGTACAAATATATTGGTCTTCGCGGTATGTCTTGGTCCCCTATACCGATTATTTTTTGTGAATGATCATTGATGGATTTTAGATCGCAAAGGTACTGCGAATTTGAATAACTACCTCTCATTCCAAGGCTGAGCCCCCATTACAGGACTTCATGAAGTCTCTGCTTGCGATTTTTGCGAACGTGTAAGTTCATCACACTACGACCTATGCAACCGTGTTGACATTCGCTTCAGCATTGCCAGTGTCATGATGACTCGCTTAATGCTTAATTTGAGGGCGATTTCGCAAGAGACGCAATTTTCTCTACCAACTCTTTCAGAAACAATGGCGATGTCTTTTGCGATGCGTCCAACATCGACGACGATACAAGACTAGGTTTTTGATGTCCGACTCAGCCCTCGAGCTTTGAAGTCTAGTTCTAATTATTTTTAACTATTGTATTTTTTTATTCAATATGTACGCCGTACAGATGGCACAGAAAAATAGATATTAGGTGCCGCTTAAGAAAATGATTCAATAGGTCGTTCCACACGTATTTACGATTCGTGTCGTGGACCTTGTCGGCAGAGCCATCTCATAACATCCGATTCAGCCTGACGAAGCCAAGAAGCCAGGAAGCCATGAAGCCAGTTTCAATCTAGATCTCCTAATTGATACGGCCACTATATCTGTTCAGACTTCATTGCTAGCTAATAGAACGATCGTCTTCTAAGTTCCATCTGCTCAAAGAGTGACTTGATTTAAGGCCTGGCGAAGACGCTAACACGAAGATCTTGCCCGGAGTCGGAACTTCTAGTCAGATATGTATGTTGTATTGGTGACCATAGATCACTGAAGCCCACTTAGCCTGAGAGCTTGCACAACTGCCCATCATTGCCGCGTGTAGCCGGCCGGACTACTGTAGCCCGATGAAAAAAAGTTCGGTCCATTTTGGGTGTGACGTTTTTGAACTCCAGTTCAATGAGTTCAGTGTCCAAAATGAAGTGTGACACATGTTCATTACCAGTTTACTTTGCCTCAAAAATAAAGGAATAAAGGCCTAAAAATTAGTATTGTAGGTCTATTTAAACTTCTTTTAGATACAAAACTATGAATTGATGGTAAAAAATGTTTCTAAAAGGGCTGGCCCCGCAGGGAAGAAAATTGAGTAAAAAAACTTGTTTGTCACATAGTTCATTTCTCAATGTGATGCGTGATGAATTTTAAAAAACGAACAGTTCAAAGCCCAGTGTGACGCGTGATGGAACTTTCTTTCATCGGGGTACAGTATTGAGCACCCACCTGCATGGTGACTCAGTGAATGATAGATAGGAAAACTAATATGCTGTACACCCAAGCAAAAGCTCGCCTACAAGAGACAAGTCTCTTGTTTAGTTACCCGAGTTCGTCCATCCTGTTTGACCGGCTTGTTTCGGCTTTTTCCAGCCGGTCAAGCCACAAGTTAGCTCGGCAACGACGATGCCTCCCCGACATGTTTGGACCGGAAGGCCTCGACCGTTGACAACGATGGCTTTCCTCATTACGTGTCAATATGGAAGAGTTATCAGTACTGGCATTCTGCAGGCACTAGTAATTTGTGTTCGTGAGTAAGATAGTGTTTGATATCTCAACCATGGACCTTGACGTGTTGATGATCGTTTTTACTAGATAGATTTTACTTGATTATCTTGATGCATTGTTTCGTATCTGTAGCTCGTTGTTCTCAGGTTCAAATGGCATACTCGGAAGTGATACCTGATATGATATGCAACAGTCCAATACGGTAGGTAGTAGCGTATCTTACGGGTCGTGGATATAGGGCTTGATCACGGGAAGTGTTTGACCCGAACTAGATCACGGCAAGCGTTTGACACGGACTAGATCATTGACACCAACCAGAGGTTCTGATCCCAGCAGATACTTATAAGTGTTGGCAAATTTAAGATGCGTTCCCCTCGCCCCCTTCCCTTCATTTTCTGTTTTCTAGTCTTAGGGTGAGTGATGCACACCCCGGCGGCCAATGAGGTGCAGATCCAAATGTAAGTGCACATAGACAGGCTTTCCCTGCAGGCGATTCACCTTATCAACAGCAATTGGAGTAGTTATACAGAGCTGGTCTCTTTTGGTGAGCTGTCCAGACATTTCCCTCTTCTTGCATACTTAAATAGACGTTGTCATCATACAGTAATCCTGTATTATGATTACTTCTTGACCTTTCGGGGCGAGGTGGAGTATTTTTGGAAACGACCAAGTAGAAGTCTAGCAGCCATCCTCTTCTACCTCATTAGATATTTACCCCTCTTCGGAAACGTCCCTATACTCGTTGTTCGCTTTTGGTCTGACCAAAACGATACAGTAGGCTCATCTTCCCTCGCGACATGGACAAAAATTAACTATCATTGTAGAGGTCAGTCGTATTCTAGATTTCCCAACTCACTGGAATGGACGGTGAAATCAATTGCAAATGAAGTTGCCAGGCAAAGGAATACTATAATCAGTATTTTCTTGCGATCGTTCAATTAATTATTAGTGGCGAGTTATTAGGTTTCCTGACTCAGATCAGAATGCTTACTTCGCGCTTCCAGTCCTGTTTGTTATTCGCGTCAACGCTCTCTACGGGTATAACAAGAAGTTGCTGGCGCTGTTGATTTTCGCTGTCTCGGCGATGGTAATAAACGGAGCGGCATGTGGTTTTTTTATTCTTGTATCTGTCATTATGTTCAATCTAGCCATACTATCAACTCATATGTTCAGGTTCAGTGGGTGCTCTCGAAAGATACCATTGGAGTTGATGTCACAAATGCAAAAGCTGTGGGCATTGATGTTAACTGTTTGCAGAGTTATACCACATCACAGTACGTTTCAGGGACTCTTTCCTCCAAGCAGAGTTTGACTCACGACTCACGACTCGCAGAGGAAATCGTACGTAGATTTCTTTCCAGCACAATCAATCCATTAATATTCAAGGTTGGCCTTGGTAGATTTTGTCTATATGTGGACCGGGATAGTTGCTGTCGATTTTTTGGTTTTTGGTCTTACTCTGTACAAAACCATCCCGCTGCAGAGACTCGGAACTTGCACAGGCAGCGATCTATGGTTGGTAATCATGCGAGACGGTGAGTTTAGTATTATCCATCTCTTTGGAAGATGGTTACTAACGTTGTCCTCTTAACCCTGCCAGGCGCTCTGTATTTTGGGTACATACTGCATTTCTTGAAGCATCTGTCAAAGACTGATCGAAGCTCAGTATCATCACTTTCGTCAATTGCGCAAATATACTGGTCTTCGCGGTATGTCTTGGTCCGTTATACCGATTCTTGTTATGAATGATCATTGATGGGATTTTAGATCGCAAAGGTACCGCAAATTTGAATAACTACCTCTCGTTCCAAAGCTGAGCCCTCATTACAGGACTTCATGAAGTCTGTGCTTGTAATGTTTGCGAACGTGTAAGCTCATCAGTCACTACGATCAATGCAACTGCAACTGTGTTGATATTTGCTTCAGCATTGCCAGTGTCATGATGACTCGCTTAATGCTTAATTTGAGGGCGACATCGCAAGAGACGCAATCTTCTCTACCAACTCTCTCAGAAACAATGGCGATTTCTTTTGCGATGCGTTCGACATCAACGATGACGTAGGACTAGGTTTCTGATGACTGAGTATCTCACCAGGAATCTCTCAGCCCTCGAGCTTTGAGTTCTAGTTCTGATTTTTTGTTGTATTTTATCCAATGTATGTACGCTGTAGAGATAGCGCGGAAAAATAGATACTAATAGATACCACTTAAGAAAATTCAACGAATCAACACTAGCAGACTATCAGGATAACCATCAATATCCGATTCAGACTGACGAAGCCAGGAAGCCAGTTTCAATCTCCTGACTGATAAGTACGTAGTGTCCATCGCTACGGTCTGTTCAGACTTCACTTTTAGATGATAGAACGATCGTCTTCTAACTTCCTTTTGCTCAGAGACCAACTTTTAGCTTGATTTAATGCATATGCCTTGCGAACATAAAGATCCTAGTCGGAACCCCTCGTCAGATATGTATGTTGCATTGATGACCACTGAAGCACTTAGCACACTTGACCTTTATTAGAGAGCTTGCGCGACTGGCCACCCATCACCGCGTGTGGCCAGCCGCTTTATTAAGAACACCCACCTGTGCACATGGCACCAGGGATTAATGCATAGGAAAACCAGTAGTCCACACCCAACGAAAAGTTCTATCTCAACTCGAGTCCATCATCACTAATAACTTCCTTGGCCTGGCCACGGGTTTCAAATTCATAACCGGCCTCGTTCCTGCCACGCTTGCGGTGACCAGCCTAATTGCTTGGCCCAAAAGGCCAAGATACCAATGGTAACTCTTGCGCACAGTCGGGCTGTCGCTCTCTATTGCCAGGATGTGTCTATACACCGAACGAAGGCGGATTCAATAGGTTAGGAGCCACATTCATTCTGGGGTCCTCACAGCAGCTAAACAACTTTGTCCGAAAACCGAAGCAGGTACGAAAACAGGTGGAATTCAGACGGATTTCCTCTGACCCGAAATTTTCGAGAAACAGAGGATCAGATTTCTGGAGGAGGGGGAGGAACCGACATTGAGGATTAACGTTAACAGCCCTGACTTCAAGCAAGGCGGGCCGCTCTAATTCAGGTCCGGACAAAGTAGCTGTGTGTGCTCTCCAAATTCCTCAGTGTTCCTTTGTTCTCTCCATCATGATGCTTTCGCTCTTACACTACGCCGCGACAGTTGGTGCCATCAGAAGATTGATGGCTAAACGAAACACTCACAAGCCCAATTTGAGTGATTTAATTCTATGCATATGATGTACATCAAAAAATGTGCATCTCGGATTCTTGATCACGTCGAAGCGGGCAGATGCGACCAGTGCATACATATAGTTTCAAGATAAAATGGCAGTTCTTACCTCGAGAATCCTTTCTGACTCTCCGTCTTGTATTCCGCAGGCCCGGTTTTCGAGGGACCAATGTCTAACACGTCTGCAGATATCCAGATTCAGGTGTTGGTATCCTCCACTGTCTCAATTTGAGCGCAAGAATCCTAACCCTCCCTCTAGAAATTGGAATAACTATAGTGTGCTAATCTCAATCGGTAGGCGCCAACATCGATCGTCATGACTTCACGGTCCAATAGTGTCATTGCAGTCATTCTTTTCTATGATTTTATCTTGACGTTCCGGGATGAGGTGGAACTCTACTGGCAACGGCCCAGTAAAACATTCGTTTCGATGCTCTTCTACATCAATAGATATCTTGCTCTGCTAGGAAATGTGCCGTTGCTTGTTTTCCGCTTTTGGCCCCAAATTCTGCCACTGGCCGTAAGTGTATTCCTTTATTATCTACCGATAGTGATTCACATATATGATTAGGGGTCGGTGTAACCTGAATTCTAGTCAGACTTCCGCTGATGACATCCTTTTTCTTTATCGCAGTTGTACTGGGATGACTATATACTCACAGTTTTTCCTTTCACTTGTCCAACTCGTCATCAGTAGTGAGTACTTTGTTTTGACCTCACTTAAAGAGAGTCAAAATTAAATCGAGTTTCCGACTTCCTTACCTTCCCCAACCTCAACGTTTAAGTCCTCTTCGTTGTTCGTGTACATGCAGTCTATCAAAAGAGTAAGATAATACTCGGGGTCCTCATTGTTGCAGTAATCGCTATGGTCGGTAATGGTTTGGTACGTGGTACTTAGTTTCCTCACCTTAGTTTGTTCTTGTCAGTGATACTCTATACTAGTTGCAATGGTTCCTCACAAAGGGTTCTACCGGCGGACAATTACCACAGAATATCTCTGTTTCTGTTGGCTGCTTGCAAAGCTACTCTCCAGACCAGTGAGTGTCCTTACTGTACCTCTCAAGGCAAAAGAAAATGACCATCCCTTGTCCAGAGGACTTCGTGCGTCAATCCCATATGTGATGATGATGAGACCTAAGGGTCATTCCACGTTCCAAACAGATTACGTATATCTATGGCTTGGGGTAGTCTTGGTCGACCTATTGGTCTTCGTTTTGACTCTGAAAAAAACTGTAGAGCTGAAGAGAGCTTACAAAAGAACAAGTTTGTGGGAAGTGGTGATGCGTGATGGTGAGTCGCGAGCGTCGTCTTCCGAATCTTGAATCCACGCCGACCATCATCAACTTGTTGTGTCACAGGTGTCCTTTATTTTGCGTACGTTTTGAATCTAGCTTCACGCGTCGTGATGAGTGGCTCAAGAACAAGAGCAGCGTGATCACGTTCATCAATGCCGCCAATATAGTCGTTTTTGCAGTACGTGTTATTGAACGACAACGCTCTGAGACCATACTGACTGCCCCGAAATAGTTTGGACAGGTTTGTTTTGTAGACGTCTCTTTCCATCCCGAAATCATCTTTTTTGTAGAATTACATGAAACCTCTCCTTTCGAATCTTGCTAACATGTAGGTGGTCACACGATCTTCTTGCTTGTGCTTTAGATTCACTTTGACCCTCTTAAGCAT
>ML180678.1:0-10240 GCA_004369135.1 Dendrothele bispora CBS 962.96 | reverse complement strand
AAAAACAAACCGTGCATCATGAGAAGGATGGTGTTATAAAGAATGCCATAACCCATGGCCATAAGAAGCAACGAGAACAATCCGTTTATTGATTCGGAATAAGGCCTAAGGATCAGTTATAAGAACATAATATTGCCCAGACGGCTCCGACAAGATATGGTGGTACGTATACTGTATACGAAGCCAGTTCCGACCCGTCTGTATCAATAAGTGAGGCAAAGGGAAGGAGAGTGGCTGGTCCTTTTTGGAAAAAGATCTGCTTCGCTTGTAGAATTGCCGGTACTTTCGGTGTCAACGGGCAGGAAAAGCAACGCAGCGACGAGAGATGTATAACTCCCTGCGGGTGTGATGATCTAGGCCGGGGATTGATGATAGGAGTGTCAGTGTAAAGACCTTCGTCTGCGTAGTGATCAACAATTCTATTAACATGGGCATTCTCGTAAACGCAGGCTGATCCAAGACGGCTATGGTCAACTAAGACAAACCAGTGTGATGAGAATGGATCCACAGAAGCCAGCCAACTCAAGAGTGTGGATGTTCTTGCTTCGTGAAACCAGATCGTCGCGCGTGATTTGGAGATTTGGATTAGATAAAGGAACAGTGGGCTTCTTTGAACGGAAGTGGGTGTAGGCAATGGAGGAGGCGATCTAAACAGGAACCATGTTAGCCCAGAGGTTTTAGCGACGAAGAATTATCAAAAATTCTACTGACTGCCGGCCTCATTCCCTATAATCTGCTAGAACCGATTTCGGCGCCGTAACAATCGCATGAACCTTTGGTACAATTTTCCGGCCATTTTGGATTGATAGAGAATCTATGGAGGACATTTGTCGATAGAAAAAGAACACTTCGGGTTAGGTTAGTTCTTGTTGACATTACCACATACCATCTCTTTGAACGTGTGATTGATAGACGTAGGAAATATGACACTAAGTATATGAAATAATTCTTGATTTTCTATGTCCTTTACAACTTGGGGCGAGGGTTGAGTTAAAGTAATCCCCACTGCAAAATCGCTTTCCCAATAAAACAACACCATCTTTTCATTTCGAGGAATTACAGCTCAACTCGTCATCTCCACCGCAAACGCTATCGCCAACTTCGTAAACCTAGAGTGGTAGTGGTTATGGTAGTAAAGAGTTAGTGATAATTTGAAAGTTTCAAAGAAAGGACAAACAGCAAAAGGAAAAAGGTAATAAAAGACATTTGCCGCTCTCGAAGGGAGTAGTAAAAAAAACAAGAGAAAAAAGATTACCTCTCCAAATGCTCAAACGAGTAATCTCGTAAGTAAATCGTATCGTTCGGGGTGTGCATGTCTAAAATCAAAAATTTACATGAATCAGTTCTGGGGTGAAGGGAGGAAAGGGAAGGGAGTTGATTCCATTCTACCACTCACTCTGATTGACATCCTTAAACGCGCTTTCCATGACATGACACGCCTTATACCCAGCTCTCGACCAACTCTCGTGGTCGCTGCTCGCACGACCCGGGTAGTGATTTTTGATATAAGGTATATCGACTGTTAGAGTTGAAAACGTAAATTGAATGGATGGAGAAAGGGAGAAGAAGAAAAAGGTGGAGAAGGAAAGCCGCTTGAAAGGAAAAAAAGGAACGAGGTTGGAACTTACGATACTCATCAATCAACATGCATTGGAAATCCGTCAACGCTGTATCGACGTGATCGAGAATGACGCCGATTCGTGGAGGAACAGTGGGATTGAGCCAGCCCTATGTGTTTGGGGGGAAGGGAGAGAGATTCCAGGACAGATGGGAGGAAAAGGAGTAATATGATCAAGGACGAAAAAAAAGTCAGTTTTCATGAGTGGGAGGAAGGAAGAAGAAATCGGGTTAAAGGCAAAAAAACTCGGGAACTCACGACGCCATCGAATTGTTGCATCCCTTTGATCACTTTACCTTGCTTGACGTATTCTGCTACAATTGCTAGCGAACCTAGGAGGCCGCCCTGTAACCGAGTATGAGGATGGTTTTTTTCACAGTAAGTACGTATTGTTGTGATATTTTATTAAAAAAACACGATCTCGGACGGAACAGACGTACCTCTTCAGCAGCGTAGAAATGAAACTCGAGAGGCGATTTCGGGACGTATTTGGCTGAGAGGAGAGCTTTTGTCCCGGTGAGTTCCAATTTCCGAGGGAATGACGACGACAACGACTGGCTAGGGTACATGTATTACTCACCTCGTAAGCTTTCCAAGATGGTCACCGTCCCGGACCCATCGTCATCTGAAAAGGGAAAAAAATGATCAGGAAAGAGAGAAAGGAGATTGGAGGGGAAAATGACGACACACCAGCACCAGGAGCAGCAAAGAACGGATCCTCACGGTTGATGCTGTCGCAGTGAGCACCTATCACGGTGATGGGGTCAGTTGAGGAGGCGTTGAAGGGTGTAAGGCGAACGACCTGGAAGGAAGGGAAAAGAAGCGTTAGTTTGGTGATGAAGGAGGGCGGAACAGACTCCTGTGGGCCTCTTTCCTTCGTTATCGGAGGAAAACCCCCGGAGAAAGGGTAAGAGAAAGAAAAGAGAAAGGGATCAGCACATACCACCGAATCCTGCAACCACCGATGTCCCCACCTAACCACCTCAATCTTCATCTTTTCCTCCCCAGCACACCCACCTAACTCCTCAACGTACCCCGCGATCCTCTTCGACAACCAAATCGACGAGTTCCTTCCCCATTCGGAGTTATAGTACCGAGTGTAGAATAGAGAAGGGTCGGTGAACGTGGTCATGAAAGATTTTTGTTCGGCAGAGGAGATATGTGGGAAGATAGATAGGACGAGGGGGCGGGAGCGAGGGGTAGAGGGGTAGGTGAGAGCGGTGGGGGTGTTAGACGGGGTATGAGGGAAGAGCGAGGAGCTTGGATGGAGGAAATTTTCGGTACTGGATAAACGATTAAGTGTACTATTCAGTATCTGTCTGGGAGAATACGCACACGTCTAAGAGACTTGTGCCCTCCGCTTTCAGTTTGAGTTTCTCTCCTTCGGTCATCCATTGAACCTGAGGTGTTTCCTGGGCTCCTTCTTCATCATAGGAAGCAGACTCAAATTGAACGGCGCGTATGGCATTTAGCCCGTGAGTCCGAAGGTCGCTGTCTAACAAAGAGAAGGAAGGGAAAAGCGGTCAAAGCATATTTATGTGGGCAATATACGACACGGACTCACCTCTAAACATCCATTCCGAATCAGGACCGAAAGCTTGTTCATAAATAGCCTGACTTTCGACAGGCCAATACGTGATCAACGTGTCGAATTGCTCTTCATTGTTATTCAAGTCGCTGCTAATGGTCGTAGTCGCAGTCTCAGTCTCAGCAGGGGTCGAGTCGGCCAAGATGACTTGACCGTCATATGCATGAGAGTCAGACGCGTTGGTAAGTTGAAAAGCAGACAAAGTGACTAGAACGAGGGTAAGTCGCGTCCAGGTGTATGCTTTAGGCCAGAACATCGTCTTCCAGTACCCTAAGACGAGGTTGAAGGAATATGTGGAACTGGTGGAGAAAAGAAGGACCTATAGTCCATTTTTCTATAGATAGATAGCAATCTATGTCCGTAAATCACAATGTGACCACTCGGATTTCTATCATGTCAAATGTCCATATGGTACATTACTACATCTGCGGTGCACTACTAAGTACTTGAGAAAAGTACAGTTCAGTACTCCTGACCAATCCTACAGTCCATTCCCAACTTGAAACTGTGGATCCCAATAATTATAACCATAAATCGCAGACTCGTCCAAATCCATCCAGTTGTCCCCAGTGCGATTGGTATGATCACCAGTAGTATACCCTATCGGACCGGGAGGAGGAGGAGGAGCAAACATTTGAAAAAACAAGTATGGATCGAAATCGAAGTCGTGAAAGGCTTGAGGCTGAGTCGGAGGAGGCTGCGGCTGCGCTTGGAATGGGGTTGCAAGACCATCATAAGCCATGATGTCTTGAATTTGTGGGATAGAGTCAGGGGAGGTGTACATAGTGTTCCCAGTATGGGTACTACCCGTCGTTGGTGGTATAGATTGGGTGTCACGACTCGGACCTGGATGTGGGGGTAGCGGGGATATCAGATGCGGCCCTGGGCTTGGTCCTCCAGCACCTGCTGCGACGTACGAACGCTGGTGATGGTGTACATGACTCGGAGGAAGTTGCTCGGACATCATCGGTGTACCATTACCCATCACGTTGTCGGACCCGTAAGATTGAGTCGAACAGAGTCGCTCCGTTCCTTCAACTTGCCCAAGCTCCAACTCTGCTATCGGTACCTGTAAGTGTCTATTCGCACCGCCAGTAATGGTATCATGAGCGTTGCTGGAGTTGACACTAGCGACTCCGAGACTTTCAGACATGTCGCTATCCACCATATTTTCCCTAGTGCGTATATCTTTCTCCCAGTTCTGACCCTCTCCTTCCCTCCCCCTCTCCCTAACCATCGTGCTCCTGTTCTCCCACAACCTCATCACAGCACCTATCAGCATCGCACTCTTCTTCGCCGGATGTTCCAGCTGCTCCAAATACTCCATCATCCTCACCTCTTCTTCTTCCTCCGCATCTCCTCCGTTCTCAGCATCCTCAACCCACGCAGCTTCCTCCAACACCCTCCTAACCCTCTCCAACAACACATCCGCGCTCCCTACCGTCCCTGCTCCTCTTTCCCCTTCTTCCCTTCTCGCCCTCCTACTTTTACCATTCCAAACCAAAAACCTAAAACTGACCAAAAACACCGCAGCGAACGTGATCATATCAAACACTCGATCCGGGAGGGCGTTTATCAACATCCCCCCACCTTTTCCTTCTTCTTCTTCTTTTCCATGGAGCCTAGGTACTCCGTTGGGTGTTTCGCCACCAAACGCAGAGGCTATATCGGGCTCTAATAAGAGCGCTAGGATGAATTCAGATACGGAATGGGCTTCGCGGCCCCAGAGAGTGAGGATTTCGAGATTGTGTGGGAGGTGATGGGGAGGGGAGGATGAGTCGGCAGAAGTGCTGGATTTTGATTCCGAGCTGGGATGGCGATGGGAATGGGAATGACGGCTGCTGTTGTCATTATCGGCAGTAGTGGTGGTGGTAGGTTTGTTATAGTCACTGTTGGTAGACGGGGCAGTAGTAGTAAAAAGCGTCCTCGCCGTCAAAGTCGCTCGTTGCAAAACCAACAAACGACAACATAGATAGACGACGTGGAGCATTCGAAAGTGGAATTTGTCGTATTCCGCTATGACTGTGAAGAGGAAAAACGAAGAGAAAAACGTCAGTATTATTGCTAACGTTGATAGCGACTCGGGTACAAGTGATATGATAAAAACTCGTCAGAGATCAAAAGTATACATAGTAACAGTAACGATCGAAAAATTTACTAGGAGAGCGAGAAACAAATCAATACTCACCACCCAAAGACCCAGTCAACCTCCCCACCATCCCCAAATGCTGCAAAGACCTCGTCACTTGAGCGTACCATCTATCCACGTCGATCTTCGAGTCACCATGAGTTGTACTATCATCATCACCAGGAGACGAGGACGGGGACGTGGTATGACCCCATCGATGTCGATTTCCTCTTCTTCTTCGAGTCAACGTGGCGCTCACGCCTAGATTCATCCCTTCGAAAATTCTACCGAACAGATGCGACCGACAATCGCGACCTGCAGTTTGGTAAGGAAGGGGAGGGGGTATGACAAGTGGGAGGGGGAAGGAGTCGTAGTAGGCCTGGGATTGGGATTGGGGTTGACGAGAGAAAGAGGAGGATGGAGCTTGAGGGTGAGCTGGGATGTTTAAACGATGGGTGCCCGAGTGAGAGGTGGGAGCGCGGCGGGTGCCGGCGCATAGTCTGTTTTTTGTTGGAGGAGAGAAGGGAAAAGAAAAGCAGACGTTAGGAATCAGTGGCAGCGTATTCTGGGTATTAAGAAGAGGAGAAGAACGTACAACGCATCTGCATTGAGTAGGGCGATCCACTGAAGCAAAAGCAAGTCGACGGAATAAATCAAGGAGTTTTTCAAGTCAGTCATATGCGAACATATGCGTTACATATAGGTAACTTACCAGTCTCGTCAGATCCTCCGCTTCTCTGATCTTTTTCTCCAATTCCAGATCGATCGCTTGCGCTTCATCTCTGTCTCCATCTCTCTCGTTCTCCCTTTGCCTCTCCCTCCTCCCCTTCCGTCTCGTCCCCTCATCCCTCAACTCCCTCAATCTCCCAGGGATTTCTTCCAGCCCCATTCTATTCGCCAAAATCATTGCGACCGAAAGCAAGAGATGGCTGTCCGACTCTAGGTTGTCTTCAGGTCGGTATGGACCACCTAGACTCGGATTCATACTATTTGGAGCTACGCCGTTTCCTGTCACCCCTTCGTCTCCTGCTCTAGCTCCTCTACCACCTGCTTCACTTCCAGTTCTAGTTCCAGTACCAACACCAGTGGCAGTGACAGTATCGGCATCATCGTTATCGAAGGAGGGAGAAGGTATCAGAGCCCACAAAGCGCATATCAACAAACATTGTATCGCTTCTACCTCGTCATACTCGAACCCGAACTCGAGCTCACAAGGTTGGGTTTGGGTCTCGTTTCGAGCTTGGTGAATGATTTTAGAGATGACGGAGTTAGTAGAGAGGTAGAGTGATTGTTTCTCTTCATGAGATATATGTCGTTGTCCAAGGCAACAACGACGGGAAGCGATGGTGCAGCGGATGAGGTCGAGAATGGAATTTGGGTCTGGGTTTGTGGATTTAGAGCTGGTGCTATGTTTGTGCTCAGGTTTGTCTGTATGGATAAGGTTGATGTTGAGCCAAGGCAGGAAGTGAGTGTCGAATCTGTGCGAGTGGATAAGAACGACAAGCTCAAGTTAGTACCCAATCACGTACGTAGTAGACTATAGAAAAGAAAGAAAAAAATTGAGAAGCAAAGATGAGAAAGTACTTACATCCCTAGCAACCCATCCATTCTTTCTCTCCCCAACATTTTCGACAATCCCAACTCCCCTAGGTTTTGACCTTCTTCTCGTGAATGACCATTCACCTTTGACCTCCTAAAAGTACGAGTAATACTCATACTGGTACTATCACCCAGGGGAACCTGCATCCCAAAAAAATTCTCCCTCAGATACCACTCCCCCAACTCCCTTACACTCCCCAGAGGCGCTACCCAATCTAAACTCAAAACCGTCTTCTTTGGCGGGCCAGTTCTAGCCTTTTCCTCCTTCTTCTTCCCCCTCTTTCTCCTCTTCGCCTTCGTTTCCGTTAATGTTCCCGCTCTGGTTCTGGTTCTAGATGCCATTCTTGGCGTCGTCATCTCCCTCCTTTCCACGACCACGTCCTCGTCCTCTTGTTCGTTCTCTTCTGCCTCGTCTTTTTCTCCTTCCTCTTCCCCCACATCCTCCTCGTCGTCGTCGGACTCATCACTATCAACTTCTTTAGCGTACCGCCATTTTCCCGGAGCCACCATATAATAATTCCATAAATGAGGAGAGATAGCGGATATATCGAGTGGTGGTGGTGGAACCCGGAACCGGTCACACGTATTGGACGATGACCGTAAATTTGATGAGTTGCTAGCAATGCGAGTTTGGGGTGTAGGAGTGGTATTGCTATGTGCGGTAGAGGAAGAGAGAGTGAGGAGAGAAGGAGGATTATGGATAGTACTAGAACCAGTACTGCCAGTACCGCCAGCACCAACTTGGACAGGAACACTATCAACGTTAGACACGTCGTTGAAGTCCAAAACTTGTTCCCAAACCCTCGTTTTCCTCGTCAACGTCGCTTGAAGGGTTTCTAAATCCATTTGAGAGAACGAACAAGGGCTGTCGAGGGTTTTGCATCTGTGACAGCGGATGTTTCGGAGGGTGTTGTGGGTTGATTGAAGAGTGTTCAGGTCTTCTAATAGCTCGCAACGAGCTTTGGATTTCCTACATGAGGTGCAGGCTTGCAAGGATCTGGGACGCCTTGGGTTTCTGAGCTTCGAGGCTGGGTTTGAGTTGATTTTTGGAGAGGAGGAAGAGGAGGAAGAAGGCTGGGAATCTGCCGCAGCCAAAGCTGTAGCTGCTGAGCGTTTCATTGGAGACTTGAATTAAGGATGGGGTAGTGTTGGGGGGAGGAAGCTAAGAGTTTCGGATTAGGGTTACAACGCTGACTAGTTGCTGGTTGTAAAGAATAGGCTATTTGGGATTTGAGAACGTAAAGGACATACATATGCCAAGCTAGTTTATGTTGTAGAGAGCTTGGGAAATATTGGAAGAGATCCTTGTCAACATAGCCTATTACTTTAACTCCACTAGGATTTTGCTACGCCGGTCGAGCAGGAATTTTGGTCATGGCAAAGATAAAGATATAGGATGCACTTCGAGATTGAAAGAAAGCTCACGTTGAGGCCTTGAGGTCTTGAGGCTTCGAGGATTGGGAGTGGGAGTTGAAGAGAAAAGATTTTGTTTCGAAGCGTGACGCACATGAAGTCAAGAAACCGTTCTACTATTATCGATGTCCTCCCCTTCCTCCTTCACCCAGGTCTATGTCACAGTGAAAGGAAAAAGAATCGAAGGTATTAGAGCTCAAGTACTTCATTCTTTCTGGCCTCGGATACGAGTCGACAAGTTGAACCACTTCATACGCGTGAACGAACCGTGTGAATATTCTTTCTGAGCTCCTACCATAGTACCATCATGTCAGGCATGTTCACGTTGAGATATGTCTTCGAAACCGAGATCTCTTTTTCTCTCGGTACTGGCTTGTACATTCCCGGCTCCAATTGGCAGACACTTTTGCAATTCAACCACGAACACATCGGAACTCCAGCAACGCTCCGGGACATGACTGCTGATCCTGCGATAGCAGCCGCTTCGTTGAACCTGTTCGAGCTTGAACAACCATTCCAATGCACTAATGAGGATGGCGAATTGTTCGCGGAACTCGACACCGATCGGATACGCCAGTTGTCGACTGTACCACGCAAAGTACTGGAACAGGCGTCGAGCCTTTTTAATCTTGACGAAATCATTGTCAAAGAAGATCAAGGTCCTCCTTACACGACGAGGTACTTAATATCTAGAAAGACCTATTGTGAGCCTCCTGTCTCTTGTCATGTTGCAGCTGATTCAATAGCTTTCCGCAGGTCAGAAAAGTTCTTCAACTCCAGATTCGTCCAAGAAGAAAAAGAGTCCCAATTCACAATCAAATGACAAAGCTTCCAGCTCTAACACCAAACAGCCTGGATCGACGCATACAACTATTGTAAGGCCCATCCTTTACAAGCCCGAAGTAACCCTTCTGGAGGATTTGTCCGAGCATGTCCGCCTGAACAACACCCAGTTCCTCACTCGTGACTTTTTGCACCTCCCTATCTACTCCCCCGAATTGGTAGGCAACGATGTATATAAAGGCATTTACCGTGATGCCGTCCGTATCAAAATCGCCAATTTTTGTGGTAAAGAACTTGAAATCGCTATTCAGGTCCTGGACTGCGTATGCGTCTTACACACGCTCAAAGTGGCTCACCTCGACATCAACGTCCCGAACTTCGTTTGGGACAAAGATTCAAGCTCGGTGAAACTGTCACATTTTGCGTTGGCGCGAAAATGTCCAGATCCTGATGCAAAAATATCTGGCCCTGTTGGAATTCTGGTGCCTCCCATAGCGTTGGACGAGTACAATCCCTACCACGTTGACAATTATGCCACAGGCCTTGTGGTGGCCTACCTGCTTGAGGATGCTGTTCCCGAGGCTCCTGAGGATCTGGATCCAATCCAGTTCTTGGTTGAGAAGGCAAACTGCATGATTAGAGAAAGAACTTGGGGACCAGAACAAGTTTTGCAGGAGTTTCGCGCACGGTATGACCGCTTCGGGATCAAGCCAAGACCAAGCCTTGGACCCTCGTCAGTTCATTAGCAGTTTCTGTTTACCTCGAACATCTTGCTGTATGTTCTAGTCACTGACCGTTGCGTTCTTTTTTTTGTACTATATTTTCTGGTTGAATGTAAACTCCGCTTCTTGTGAATGGATGGATTGGATATCAAAAAATTGAGCAACTTTGTGACTTGCCTGAAACTCGCACAAGAATCGAAATGTTCTTTCTCCCCTGAAGCTGCTGAGCTAGCCTTGCTTTAAGGCTTTGGTCGACTGTCTTTAATAGCTTTCTGTGCAATGCGGATCAAAAACTGCTCCCGCGGAGAACTCCAGAATTAGCAACGCCACGTGGGCTACCAACCAGTAAATGTTATGCTCTCCCTCCTCCTACTCGGTCTTCTCTTCCA
>ML180677.1:0-10269 GCA_004369135.1 Dendrothele bispora CBS 962.96 | reverse complement strand
TTGATTTCACAGATAGAGACATCCAAAGAGTTTGATACTTTACAGACGAATTAGTCAACATTTCGCAAGAATAAGTAAATTTGCTAAAGCGGTCTCAGGTGTCAAAGTCGTGTCGACATGGAGGAAGATGAGATGCGGTAGGTCCTATTGTACAAGTTGCAAGAATCGTTGATCTGTTAACATAAAAGACAAATTAGGACGCATATACCCGGCGAAAGGGAGAAAAAGGAACATACTGTCGACTTTTTCCAAATCTCTTCGCTGTTTTCATCTTCCTTCAGGCTTCCTACCGCCCTTCGCCTGGCCTTCAGGCCCTTCCCCGGGCTTACTCGTCTCCTTCGTATCTCCTTTCATTCCACCATACCTCTCACCCTTCCCGGGTTCTTTATACGGCTGTCCATTTGGTTTTTCCACATGCCTATATTCTTCTGTCTGCGCCCCGGCTTCACTCCACTGCCCAGAGACAGGTCCACTCGCTGACTGAACTTTGTCAGATGTAGGGTCCACTTTATGAATCTGTTTAGTAGACGCGATGTGCGAAGACGGTTCGTTGACACCGAGGTCTTCTTTAGCGTACGTGTCCGTCTCGTATTTGGATTGGGGTTGAGAACGGAGTACGGTAGAGGTGTGGATGAGACGAGAGCGGGAGATGGATTGGAGAGCTCGACGAGGAATCATTTTCGATATGTGCTGGCAGAAAGTTGTTGGGAGTCTGAGACCGTGCCCTTGCTTTTTTGTAACGACTCGGTTAGGGTGACCGTGATTTTTGGGGTGAACGTCGTCGTGACGTCACAGTACCCCAGCTTTGCATCATCGTTTGTCATTGGTCTGGGGAACAAATCGGACGCTTACGGAGAGTCCTCGGGTCGAATCCGCGCTGCTGATTGAACGTTCCTCGTTCAACTCCAGAACGTCGTAGCAATCACCCATAGTCTGTTCTACAAGTTATCATTAAAAATCCCCGAACACTTACATTGCCCGCCTAGCTCAATCGGATAGAGCGTCAGACTCTTATAGGCGGGATCTGAAGGCTGCGAGTTCGACCCTCGCGGTGGGCTACTCTCTCTTTTTTTTGCCCCCTTTTCTATGTATTCTTTCTGATGAAAAAAGGTGGCGCCTTCCTTCAGAGTTATCTATCTATAGCAACACACAAACAAAGGGTATCTATTTCCAGGAGAAACATACATATATAATAGTACGGAATAATTACAATCGTAGACATTATGTATACAACCAACGAAAACGAACGGGAAGGGTAAAGAGAAAGTGATGTACAAACAGATAGTCTAGTACAATCGAAGGATTTGATCAGAAAGAACAGGGTATAAGTAAAAGACAGAGTTAGTTCATCCTGAAATAATCCTTGAACGGGTGGGGTTTAACAATGGAAAGTCTATGTCCGTATACACACATCAAAAAGTTTACGCAGCCAAGCCGTATTTAGAGCTGTGGTTGAATGGATAGCGAGAAATATTCCGAGTCAGCGATGAACTTGAATGGCAAAACAACAACTGAAATTATGTACTTACCTATGCAGAGAAGCTTGAGAAACCGAACTCGACCTAAAAGTTTCCTGCGTCGGGGTCTTTAGTTGATCACCAGCCTGGGACTCGATAGGCTCTGGCACAGGATCAGCAAAAGGGTTTTTGACAGTTTCAACGCTGTTGATACTAGTCCTAGACGTCCTAGCACCAGTAACAGTCGTACTACCCCGGGCCATCATTTCAGGTTCAATAGGATCCGCGAAAGGGTTCTCCCTCTCCGAAGCAGGCGTAGACATATACGACAAGGACGAAGTCGAAGACGTCTTTGACATCCGAGCTTGAACTTGAGTGGTAGACACCATCAACAAATCTCGCCTTCCTCCACCCACTTCTTCTGAATCATGGTCATGACCATAAGAACTAGTCCTAGAAGTCCTAATCGAAGAAGCCACACTCGAAGGAGGTCTTTCCGTCGAAGCCCTTCTAAGCATTTCAGAAGACGCTCCAGAAGGATCCCCAGCGTGTCTGAACGTAGCAGTCCGTTTGATCGTATCGTCTGAACTGTTGATCAAGTCCGAGAATCGAGTGCTAGTACCACCACCACTATCGGACGATTTCTCCGTCATTGTCACGGTAGAAAGCGGAGTTGGAGATCGAGAAGAGGAACTTTGTTTGAAAAACGCGAGAGGACTGGTCGTACCCGGACGAGGTGATGCTGTTAACATTCTCGTCAAACCGGCTCCTAAGCTTCTTTTCAAAGAAGACTGATTACTGGAGCTGGAGGAGCTGTCTCGAACGTTCAATAACGGACTTGGACTCGATCTTGGACTTGAGCCCGTTGAACCCATCGAACTCGTGCTGTGGATGACAAGTCCCCGAGTCGAGCTCGAATCGAGATCATCATGATTCGCTTCGACGTCTTTCTCTGCGTAAGTTCCAGAGTACCCATCGTTCTCCCCGTGCATTGGAGGTGCCGCAGGGGCACTGACGGTATCGAAATTGACATGGCGAGCTTGATGTCGACGACGGCGGCGGCAACAGCAAAGGATGACTCCTACCAGGATCAAGAACAGCAATCCACCAATGACACCGCCGATAATGGCTCCGAGGGGTTTGGGATGATGTCCAGGATCGGTGCTACCACTATACGACCTGAGAATTTTTAATTGAAAACAGTAAGAGAAGTGCAGGATAAAATTTATAAATGAATGTGCTTACGTGCTACTTGAGCCCGGGGAAGGTTCAGTAAAAGTGATAGCAAATGGCCCAGGTGTAGTAAGTGTGCTTTTCTGGCCTCCAGGTCCTGTTACAACCGAAGACGGTACCCCGAAAGGAAGAACACCACTAGTAACGTATGCTTCACTTGGGCTAGCAGAGATGGCGGCGCCGACATGGAATGAACTGAAGATTATAATCACGTATAAATTTCTTGAAATTTTTTTCAAAAAAAAATGAACACCTACCTTAATTCACTACCTGATATTTGCAACAACGAACTGGTACTTGTAGCGGCAGTAAAGCTTGTAGTTGTGCTGTCACCAGTGTTTCCGGCTGCACCACCGCTGACGCCGTTGTTCTGGCTAGATACACCCGGGATATTAGGTGTTGTATCAGGGCGACCATCATTCCCAGGGCTTGGGCCGAGTCCCTCAGGCTGAGAGCTATCTCCAGGTGACAGTGGTCCATTAGGTGGTTGTTCAGGTGGCGAAGGCGGTGGTGATGAAGGTGGTGATGACAGTGGTGGTGAAGGTGGTGGTGAAGGTGGTGTTGGTGAAGGTGGTGGAGGTGTTTGAGGTGGTTTTGGCCCGTCAAGAATACTTGGCAATACAAGGATAGTTGGCACTGGATGAAATGAAATCGAAGCACTGGCCGTAATCTGAGGAATAATCGGAGTGATAATCTGAGGGATAACCGAAGTAACGATCTGAGGGACAGCTGAAGTAACGATCTGAGGGACAGCTGAAGTAACGATCTGAGGGACAGCCGAAGTAACGATCTGAGGGACAGCCGAAGTAACGATCTGAGGGACAACCGAAGTAACGATCTGAGGAACAACCGAAGTAACGATCTGAGGAACAACCGAAGTAACGATCTGAGGAACAACCGAAGTAACAATTTGAGGGATAATCGAAGTAACAATCGGAGGAATAATCGGAGGAATCAGAGGTGGTAGTCCATTCTGAGAACCTGAATTATCGCCATTATTATGGCCTGAACTCCCGTGCGAGTCGTGTCCATCTTGTCCGTTGTTGCCATTTCCATTATCGTTTGAACCCTGACCATTCCCAGTACTAACATTAACCTTGTTACCGTCAACACTAGCTTTCACGACATCTTTACCCCCCGCTTGAACATTGATGTCACCGCCAACACCTTTCCCATCGCCCCCGAGTCCAAAATCCGTATCAATATCCAAACCAGTACCGTCTTTAGCTCCTAGAGGCAGATTGAGTCCAAGACTCAAGTCCACGTCACCTGTGTGTCTATCGTCTTCTTGGTTTACAGGATTTCCACCAGAATTCTGACCGCCATTGGAGTTACTACCGGTTTTGTCTCCAGGTAGGATAGGAGGTAACGAGAGAGGCGGATTGGAAAGAATCCCTCCAATTCCGTTACTTTGGGAATTGCTTCCTGAGGCTGTTAAATATCGATCATGAGATTAAATCAGCTTTGTTAAATTCCATAGAATTGTGTAACTCACAAGATGAATTGCTATCCTGAGCCTTGTCTTCCTTTGAGAACTGTGAGTCTTTCCCACTTCTATTCTGTCCTTTTCCATCATTACCGTTACCAGGATTGGGTGAAGAGAGCTGTGGTAGTTGAAGAGGTAACTTGGAAAGAAGTCCACCACCATCTTGTGAATCCGTTTGACCGCTTCGATCACCTGATTTTCCTGTGTCATTGCCACCTTTCTCATCTGAACCATTTTTCTGAGAGTCGGGACCAGTATTGGCATTGTTCGAACTAGGCGGTTTGTTCTCGTTTCCAGTACCAGATCCATCATGAGGGCTATCTCCGTTGCCAGAACCGCTCTGTGATGCCGATGATTGATCTTGACCTCCAATTCCTACTCCAATTCCAAGGCCGTTGTTCCCAAGTCCCAGTTTGACAGAGAGACTGCCAGAAGAATCGCCCTGCTTGGAGCCAGGACCATCTCCTGAGGGACTATCATTTCCAGAATCATTAGGGGAGGATGCTTTGTTCTGGTCTTGATTAGATGAATCTTGGTGCTGCTGACCTGCTGATGAAGGCGAGTTATTGGAGGAAGCATTTGGATCACCAGGCTGTGCCTTGTTACCTCCTGATTCTAATAAAATGAATAAGAATACTGGTCCTCAGAAAAACGAATGGATTCAAATTCACCAGATTCCGCTGAGTCCTTGGGCTGACCATTACTCGCACCATTTTGGTTGCCCTGATTCAAGTAAGCGCATTTCTCATGAAACAAATACCAATTGAGCTTACAGGTGCATTAGAATCATTACCACTGTCATGGCTGTTATCATTCTGACTCGCTTGATGATCAACAGAGGAGCCGTTGGCAGATTGATTCGAGGTCGGGGATTTTGCCTCAGGATTATTTGATCCACCTTTAGGGTTCTCTTGATTCTGATTCTGATCATTATTTGACGGATGACTTTGGTCCCCAGACTGTGAGCCGCCTTGATCCTTGGAGTCACTCTGCTTTGCCTGACCACCACCACCACCATTACCAGGGCTACTTGGTTGATTAGATGACGGACTCGAGCCAGGTGAGTTGCTACTGGGATCAGGGGTATTTGGTGACCCGGCGTTCTATTCATCTAAGTCAGAATTAAAACCAATTAAAGGGATCAATCTTTATTTACCTGTGCACTGCCTGATTGATCTTGATTGCCATTGCTACTGGGCTTGTCACCACTGTCACCATTACTATTAGCTGGTGCCTTGTCCGATGCATCTTGATTCGCTTGGGGTGGAGACTACAGACGCTATAGTTTGGATGAAATTCTCCGAACAATGTCAGAGGGTGCCCACCTGTCCGGATCCGGGGTTTTGAGAATTGCCACCACTGTTGTTCTGATTGGTTTCACCTTGGGAAGCCTTGATTTTTGATCAGATTAATGCCGAAGATCGATGAAAGAAATAAGAGCCTACAGCAGTGGTTGTACTGGAATTGGAGGAGTCTTTCTGAGCATCATTTCCAGAGGATCCGCCCGCTGGAGTCTTGTCGCAAAAACTTAAGTAATTGTCTTGTTTCGAACACGAACATCGAAACACATACTGCTGATGAGCCGGAAGAAGGGTTTGTAGGAGTGTCACCGCCAGATGGACCAGATTGACCCGATGAAGCCTTCTTTGAAATAGTATTGCATTAATCAGTAAAGTCATCCCGACCTTGATGAAAAGTATCAAAGACATACATTTGCGGAAAAGCCAGAAGACGTCGGGGAACTCCTTTGACTGGTATCACTACCAGAGGATTTATCTGGTGAAGCCTTCTAAAAAAACGGTATCAAGTCAATAAAACGGAGTGTCTAAAAGCATTTAGAACTTTAATTCTCACCTGCTGATCATTATTTCCAGAAGGAGCGCCGTTTTGATTGTGAGCAGGAGCAGCCGAGCCCTATGATGTAGTACAACGCACTATATCAAGAAATATGTCCGAAATCAGAAGAATTTGTTACATACTGCGTCATTGCCACGACGGGCATGAGTTGAAAGGTTTACGGTTTTCATTCCAGAAACGAAGGTGTCACTATGCATGCATAAAACTTTTGGGTCTGAAGAGAGGAAAGGGAGAAGGGTATAGAGGCATTAGCTCTCGGAGTCATAAATAAGTTTAAAAAGGCACATGTAAGTGTGAGGCCATACCGGTGTTGGTCACTGAGGTGACATGCTGTGGGTACTCAAATGAAGAAGATAGCTGGACGGGAACTGATGTATCATCTCGAGCGTGATGACTGCTACCAGACCCCCGAACAACGGCATAAGCTGTATTAGTATCCTGCATCGCTTCTGCGTATAATGGCGAAAGTGGGAGTGGCTCTCCGGTCTAGGGTATACCTTGATTTGTGTAAAAGACTGTTATCGTCAGATTGGTGCTACTATAAAACCTGAGTACTAATGTCATACAGGAAAAAGAATGATCAACGTCACTGTCAAAATTGTATCAAATGAAGCTACCCACTGACTGTTCCTGCACCCAGTAAGACGGCCTTGGCCAAGCTAATGTAGTCTCCTGGACGTTTAAATAGAGAAGGAAAAGAAAGAAAAGGAAAGGAAAAACTACTGAAGAGTCCGTGATGAGGGTTAGAGATCAAGCCGTGAAAATTACGGAGCTCGACCAAAGTTGTCCCTTCAACTCAGTCGAGGGTTATAACATACTAATATCTTTTTTTCCGCGTTGCAATCAATCCCTTCCACGCGATATCGGTTTGTGGTTCCACACTTTGTGATCAAAAGTATTGATGTGCGGCTTTGCAAGTTTGAAGGCTGTGTTACTATATGATAACCTAAAGTAACTGACTGATACTTCCCATACATCTGTCTAGCCTGTGTTCGACGTGATGTGAGTAATTATAGGTTTTATTTTGGAGGATTGCGGACTACGTTACCATCAGATAGGTTTCATGCATGTCTGTTGTGATTACAGAGACTCCTTTTGCTTTTGATTGATTAGTGACTTGAACTCTAGTAGCCTGAGGTGAGTGCTAACAAACGTTCAATAGACTACGCAAAGACGTGCATCAATAAGTTGAATTTCTCAGGACCTAGGCATTCGTATGACCTAGTTTATGGCCCGAGTTTATTCGGGGTTTGGAACAGAGAAAAAGATACTATCATAGTAGGCATTTGTGTAACTTAGTTTATGGCCCGAGCTTATTCGGGGTTTGGAACAGAAGATGCTATCATAGTAGGCATTCGTGTGACTTGGTTTATGGCCCGAGTTTATTCGGGGTTTGGAACAGAGAAAAAGATACTATCATGGTACGACTCACCGGAGACGCGCGGCCCTATTAATGGGTATCAACATATGAAGATACGCCACAAGTATTCATATTCGAGCCTGTTCCGCATCAATTCTTCAACTCCCCTTCGAGTAGCAACTTAGCTGTGTAAAACGTTAGAAATTCGCAATCTTTGTGGAGTATCGCTCAGCAATCATACCGTGGAGCCCTCTTGTTTGAAAGAAAAGATGGCGATCCTTGAGCTTCCCACTGTCAATAAAAATATGAAGTGACGATCAGTAGAACAAGTACAAGAAACGTTGAATGAACTAATGATAGATCTTCCTTTGTACTCAAAGCACAACTTACATGCCCAGGGGCTTGATGTCCGTGATGCCCTCTAAGCGCTTGAGGGGCTTATTTATGGACTTACGACCTCGCCAATCAGACACTTTTACTTTGTCTTCAACTCATGTCCCTCCGGTAAGTATGGTAAGTATGTACACCGGTTTACATACCTCAAAATAATTACACATAGCTGTGGCCATGACGAGCTCAACCAAGTAGGGTAAGACCAGGGTCAAAAAACCCCATCCAATCACCGAGTTGAATATCCGAACTGGACATCTCCATCAACAAACAATTAATCAAAGACTGAAGGAAAGCTCCACAATCATCGACCCCTCCTGACAGCTTTGTTCGGGAAGCTCAAACTTTCACTTTTAGCCTATGATCGTCGACAGCTTCACAGCTTCTATGTGCACATGGGATACTTACTACTTGGCTTGCAGATCGTAAAAAATATCGACCTACGAACTTCAATCACCAGGTTATACACACACTCCAAACGCTTTCGTACTTTCCTTTTGCATATTTGTGCATCGCATACATACTAGTTTATCACATACTTATTTGCGGTGATTTACTTAATTACTTGCGGCACGTAACGAGGTTAGCTGGTACTATAACAAGTAGGTCTCACCCGGTATCCCCATGTCAGCAAGTTGCAAAACAATAAGCAAATCGACGACCTAGAAACTCCACTCGGGTGGACTTTCCTTATTTAGTTGTAATCTTTTCATGTAGTACCATTTCCATTGCCAAATCCTCGGTTGGTCTGTCCCAAGGGTCAAACCAAACCAATAACTTACCGTTTGAGTGGAGTAGGTACTCTGACCATTGTTTTGCAACTTGCCAGTGGTATGTCAGCTAACTTCATTTCATTAGACCTCTTTTCGTTTTTCTCGCTCGATGATTTTTGGAGCGGGACCAAATATGGCTTGATCTCCGTGATACCCTCTAGTAAGCGCTTGAGGGGCTTATTTATGGACTTACGACCTCACCAATCAGAATCTTTGACATCTTCTACTTTTGTCTTGATTGAGAGGCTTATTTATGGACTTACGACCTCACCAATCAGACGCTTTGACATCGTCTACTTTTGTCTTCAACTCATGTCCCTTCGGTAAGTATGGCATTGGAAGACAGTGACTACACCGGTGCATTTACGTACTTCAAAGTAATTACACGTAGCAGTGGCCATGACGAAATCAAGCAAGTAGGGTAAGATCAAAAACCCCCGTTCAATCACCAAGTTGAATATCCGAACTGGACATCAATACTTCACTCCATCAATAATATCAAGACCGTGACTCATGATCAAAGGAAAGCTCCACAATCATCGACCCATCCTGACAGCTTTCCTCGGGAAGCTCAAACTTTCACTTTTAGCCTATGTATGATCGTCGACAGCTTCTATGTGCACATGGGATACTTGGCTTGCAGATCTCTTGCAAATCTCGACCCACGAAATACGCAGTGGCAGGCTATACACACACAATCCATACGCTTTCGTACTTTCCTTTTGCAACACGACTTATGCATCGCATACAATACTAGTTAATTACATACTTATTTGCATGTTTGATCGAATACACCGGTGATTTACTTACTTGCGGCACGTAATGAGGGTAGGTAGTACTATAACAAGTAGGTCTCACCCGGTATCCCCATGTCAGCAAGTTGCAAAACAATAAGCAAATCGACGACCTAGAAACTCCACTCGGGTGGACTTTCCTTATTTAGTTGTAATCTTTTCATGTAGTACCATTTCCATTGCCAAATCCTCGGTTGATATGTCCCAAACCAAACCAGAACTTACGTCTCCATCAACCGTGACGGGCTGTCGTGTGGATTTCAAGTCCTCCCGTTGGAGTGTCATTTTTGCGAATTGCTGGTATGCTCACGAAAAATAGCTATAGCAAATAGCATTCTACTAGACCTCATTGGCCCTCTGCAACGAGAAGTTTGGCCGTTTTATTTAGCGAAAAACGACCCGTTATTCTTTGCGACGTCGTCCGACTGAATGAGTTTTTAACCTTGTATGGTTCTCGTTTGTCTTCAGTAGAGCGCATCTGCAACGAGAATTTTGGATGGCTCCACCTTCCATACAAAGTAGATTTCAATGGATTCGAGCTTAAAAATTGGGCCTCGTTGCAGATGCGCTCAGTGAATTTTTCGTTTTTTTGAGCGGGGCCTTCAAAAATCTCGTTGTAGATGAGAGTCTACTGTCATAATTTGAATATGGTACCACTTTATCCAGTTAGCATCCATAATCCCAATACTCGAAGAAGAAAGGCTCCACAGGTTATCCAAGCTGAGCCCTTCTCGCCGCTCGGTAGGGACGCATATCCTCATTCTAAAATCCTCATTCTAAAAGAGTACGTGTTTGTTCATGCTTGATAAACGTATTCTGATTGACTGCTAACCGATGATGACGCAAACTTGCACGGGGAGCCTCGCAGCCGCCCGACCGAAGGTCGGCGGCGAGAGAGGCTCTCTTTGCAAGCTGTGCA
>ML180676.1:0-10275 GCA_004369135.1 Dendrothele bispora CBS 962.96 | reverse complement strand
ATTGATTCAAGTTTGCCTTTGACTAGACATTGAACAATGAGTGCCAACTTCCCAAGGATCCAAATGATCAGGATTATAGAATATCAGCTGTAGCGTGGGTTAAGGGTGTTTAGTTAAGTACCACGTATCCTTTGCCATCTTTACCTATTTTATACCACTGTTAGGACACTAGGATATATGGTTCAATCTAGTGTTCAGTGGAGTATATTTAGACATACAGACTTTGAATAGCAATTCATAGTCCACTTTCACTTTCATATATTAAAGTTCCTGTTTCTTCTTTGCAGAAGTGATTCTATGTTTTAGAAACCAACATTGTTCTATATTACAGCATATATGATTTCAAGGAATCATTATTCAAGTGAATAATGGATCCCAATCACCTTTCCTCAGCAAAAACATTCTTGGAAACATCAAGGAAAATGTGAATTTCAGGGAAGATTTGCCACTTGCCTACCTACATTGATCGTCTATCTAACTATATGTGTAGATGACAAGAAAGGAACAAATGAAAAAAGGAAACGAGGTAAATGTATATGCATTAGACTTATGGTATTATTTATCCGCTACCGCTAAAATATACAGTGGTACGTAACAAGTCCTGCGTATAGCTCGTATAATGTGCGTGTATGTGCATATAAGTATGTGAGGGTGTAGTATATGCGTATAGAGGTATGCAGGAGTTTGTATGAGGCAACCAGAGCTCTTGAACGGCATCTTTGACAGTGCAGAAGAGTCACAGTATAAGTAGTATACAAGTGTCCTGACTCGCGTAGCAGAGAAGAGGTATAGACCTATACTTATATGGACAGAAGAAAGATTGAGATAAACCAACGGATAAAAGGGACGAGAAATCAATGGATCAATAGATCAACAAATGAGTGATAATGAAAGGGAGAGGAAGACGATGACCAGAGCGTGAGACAGATAAATGAGAAGTGTACGAAAGAATGGAAAAGAGAGGGGGGTTAGTTGGTTTAAAATGTCCATTTCAATATACACTTGAATGCGATGAAACGACTCACAAGAGATGTCCTGGGATGGACATGGATTCCGAGAAACTTGTGTAGATATAAGTTGGCATCGTTTCGACCACGGTTCTGCTCGCTATTCCACCCCACAATCAAAAAAAGAAGGAAAAAAAGCAACGAAGGGAAACTCACCATATATCAAACTTCCTCCTAGTACCTTGTACACATTCCTCCCCTATCGTTGCTGCTCCTGCCCACCGTCTCCTCCACCATCTCTCCCTATCTCTCCCCATCTCTACATTCCCTACCTTGTCCACCATCCCCACCTCCCCCAATCTCATCACGTACAACCCACAGCCTTCCATCCTTTTCCTCTTCATGCACACCCATTCAACTCTCCCCAAACTCCCGTCCATCTGTATTCCTATAAATTCCCCGAATTCCTTTCCATTATTGCTAACTTCCCCGCATTTCCATTTCTGTTTCCGTCCTCACCCTAGCCCTTGCCCGAGTGCGAGCTGGTACAGAAAGAATAATTGTAACGAACCGGATAAAAATGCATGTGACTCCGAAGAAACGTTGTGTGCTCAGGCCCTCACCCGAAGTCTGACTCTAAAAGAATGGACTCCAAAAGAAGATACAGGGTTCGGGGAAACATGGAACAATTTCATGTGGGAGGGGGTCGAGTGTAGAACAGTGGACAGGTATTAGGTCTGGGCGGTGTATTTCCTGAGATTTTGACGGACTCAAAAGGAGGAGAAATCGTATGGGAGGAGGGGATGACGATGGGGAGGGGAGGTGATGGTTACACGTCACGCGTCAAGTGTTGGAGGTGTTGCTATTGACTCGATGTCTGTCCCACAAGCGGAAGGACGGACAATTTGTATAGAGTAGTATCTGGCACTGTGCTAGTGACAATTTTGCGAGAGGGATTATTGTTTCTTCCAGAGTTGTTAGTGAGACGCCGATAGTAAGAGATCTGCAAATCGAGTTTAACACGACTAAAACCAAAGAGAGACAAAGAAAGAAGTTTTCTTTGAGAAATTGGAAGTAGTAGAAGCGCACTGAGGATATAACACCGCATTGGATTCGATACTGGTCGATCTGCAATGGTTTGGTCAAAGCTTGCTGGCAAATCGACTTGACTGACGCCTACTGACGCATTTTCAAAGGCACGTGTTTGATGAACACAGAGCGGAGTCTGAACCTGACGTTGAAACACAACGGGCCGAGAGTACGAATGTTTTTAAATACTGCGATCTCCTCCCCGTGCCATACTTCGATCTCACGGATTGATACAAATTTGTTGTTGACCTCTCCCCGACACGTATGATTCTGCTATGGTGCTGTTGTCCAATGCTTGGAGAGGAAAGGCTTTCGAGACTACGGTGGATATACTTAAATAAGGAAACGATGGACGTGTATTTACCTACATCATTCCTCAAATTTCAAACATTGCAGCTTTGAGCTCACAATATCCTGGATTGTCAATACATAAGCTACTTAAGCAGTGTTACATCAGTTGAATGACGAGGGGAAACCGACCGTGGTACGTTCGAAAAGAATGCCGTTGAGGCCAACCCGGAACGTATCAACGTGGAACACAAGGAGCGCAATAACTATGCTAGTGGAAGGAGCTCATAAAAGATGAAAAACAACCACAAAATAAAATATAAAATATGAAAGAATCAAAAGAAGAGCTTGTTCATAGTCCACCAGAGTACTAAATAAGATCAGGTTGGTAAGGAGTGTGAAACCATTGGAAGCCGATCTGTGTCCACTTGCTGTTCAGCCAATGGAGACCGCCCCAAACGCGTTGAATCCGGTAAATGTAACCATCAGAAATAAAAGAGATAGCTGGAAGGTAGTGATGTATGTATTGCGGCACATACTGAGTAATAGACTTGGTGACATTCCACCGGTTTCTCCTGTCACGTCGCTCGTATTTCTGAGAAGAATCGTTGAAAGTGATGTAGATATTATTATATGAATCCGTTGTAGTGGTAAACATTAGGGGAATTGTTGGATAGTCGAGCTGTCATTGATGGTGGAAAATGATAATCGCCGGAAATATTGTTGGTGTTTCCGAGAGAAAAACTGAGAATCAGTACCAGGACTCGGAGAGCAGTTGGGTAATTCATCGATGAAAGGTGGAACAGCAGCAAGTTCATGACCATTGCCAAGGTCCTCGCTGGTCGTATCGCCTTTACTACACAGTTCACAATGTTGGCCGAAGCGAGGTGTGTCCTTGGTAAGCTCGACGAGTCTGAAAATGAAAGATACCGCTCATAAGATTGCATATGTGCTCAATAATGTTTGTCCTTTTGCGCTGGTCGTCTAGAAAGGTTTTTACGATGTTTCGCCGAGCTTGAGTCCTTTCGAGTCGTGTACGATAAGCCACTTGTTTGAGATTTTTTTTGAACCGATAGGTTTGAGTGTGGAGGTGACGCATAGTATAGAGCGAAGACGTATGCTCGAGAACTAAGTAAGGCATTCAAATCAATCAATCCTTTTCAGACTCATAGAGGGAGGAGGCGAGAGGGGTTACCTACATACCTAAGTAAAATGTGCACTGTAGTATGTCTACCTGTATCCGAGTCGGTCTGTCAACTTTGAACGGTAAGAATCCAAATTAGTCGATTCTTTTCTGATTCGTAGACAGGAGACCGCAGGGAGAGAGGGAAGGATGAGCGACATAACAAGTAGTAACAATGCAAGTTGTAGGTGTATTCCACTGTGTACGTGGGCAGTTAATTCACTAGGGCAGGAGCAGGAGAAATCTAAAAAGAAGAGCGATTAGGGACTATCTCACCGTGAATAAATCAGTTGTGGTAGAGACAGATGACGATGAAGTACGATCCAGGGTCTTATAGATTCTAGAGGTGAAGGGTGTATCGGCGGGACAGCAATTTGGTTTAACCAAAAGTGGGTAGGGAAAAGGGAAAGCAAACGGTGCTGTTGTTGAGAGGTGACCGGTGAAGCTTTGAAGATCCATATCGATCATCGTTGTCATTGTCATTGCCGCCATAGAAAGTGGAGGAAGGGGGTGAAGAAAAGTGTGCTGTTCGTCACGATAAGACCGGGATCGGGATTTGCAATGAGGAAAAGGAACGGTAAAAAGGAAAAGGTAATCCCGAGTTAAAATCTAATAAGACAGGTGGAACGAGCCCACTTTCTGCTGGTGTTAGATCTAGATCCAACCTCCACCCGACCTCCTCCTCTTCTTCAGCATCGGCTAACCTTCCTAACACGCCTTCCAAGAGTGTACTGGATAGCTGACCATAAACGTTGAAATGCCGAGGTAAACCTAAAGACTGCAAACCAGAACAAACTCTCACGCTCACCTTTCCTCTGAGAACAATACAACCTAGCGAGGTTCGGTAGACATAAAATAATTTCGTATGTGGTAGAATCAAGCAGGAGGTATCTGAGTGGGGGACAGTGGACCGGTAATCGGTCTTGAAATTAGACTTTGGAGGTTTTGGAGGGCTTTGGGAGGAGGTTGGTACGAGAGGAAGGTTCATCTCTATTCAAAGACGATAAAGAATTTGATGGGGAACAGAACAATGATGACACCAATGATGACGACGGAAGGGATGATGGAGAAGAAAAAGGAGACAAAGGCCTTGGGTAGTCGTTACACGTGGAAACGTCGGAGATATAGCTCGAGGAGGAAGAGGAAGTAGTCGGTGGATATCTGTCCGACAAGATAACTGGTGGGCCCAACGGTTCTGCGAGAAAGTTCCTTCCGAAATCGTCTGTGAGTGGTGACAGTAAAAAGCCTGTAGCACTAGCTGTAGCACTGCTAGCCTAAAATCACGTGTTGGTCTTGAATAAGAATCGCTTGGGTACTTCACACGCCTCGTTCTCCATCATAAAGGTTTGAAACAAGGTAATCTCGAACCAGAAGGCAGACCCGCTTATCTTGCATTAGTTCACCTGAAGTTTCTCGTTCTTTCTACATTGCTGGACAAAGATGGATACTGTCGAGGACCTGTTCTCTTCAATCCCAGCAGTCCAAGTGACAGTGGAGTTGAAACGGGTATGAATTTTTCGACGATAGATTTGATACTCTGACAGTGGCTTCGATCCTCGAGGTAAGCCGCAAGCCGTATAGACAAGACTCAATTGTAGTCCGACTTATCCGAGTCAGTATTTCTCCGTCCACAACTTTCTCATAACCTAGATGGCAGTCATTCTCTTACTCAAGTGCCTTTCTATGACTTCTGTATCGAGCATTAATTATTGGAGTTTTAATCCTGCTAATTAAGCTAACTCTATTTTAATTGACACCCAGCTCGTTTGGCAGTAAGGAAGCATTCAGGTAGAGACATTTCTTGCCCGTAACATTGCGAGATATCCATAGCATCCCAGAAGCTCATGGGTTCCAAAACATAGAGTATTGAGGGTTTTTTCTATGGAACAGCTCTTCTAGCCGCTAAGTTTGCTGTGATATCCCCAGTGAGTACACTAATATCAAATGTTGAGGTTATCTGTAGGCTTCATCTTGATGGTACAATATCCTTTCTTTCTCAGGATAACTTTGAGAGATCGAGAACAGCTGTGATAAACGTTTGTAGATTGCTTTAATGGTAACAATTCCGTCTTGGGATACATCCTGTCAGCTAATTGTCCAACTTCTTCTGAACCTGAAGGGATACAGACTCAAGGGTACTTCACAACACAACCCTTCAAGACTTGTCAAGTCACGCATCTGGTTCATCTGCACACATATGCATGTTTTCTATACCCCAAGTCTATCTGATATAACAATCCTTCACTTTTATTTGTTAATTTAAAAAATTTTCCCGTAAGAACAGAAAGACAAGGTAGTGGGCCGTACTTGTCTACAAGAAACTATTTTTTTACTACACCCTACATCTTACTTTCACTCTCGCTAAAGAACTATTTTTATGTTCGGTCAGTACTCAAGCATTGAATATAATCGTGGTGTAACAATGGAAAGAATGCGGTCAAGTATTCTGGCAACGCATCCGAAGTGGGGTTTTCAGAGTGCTCATCAGTTTGAAGGGGTTCTGGGGTTCCGCGTTCATGAGCAGATCTTTTATATCTTTCAAATTGCCGTGACCGAGTTGTTGGTGAACGGATTGATTGATTCTCCTTTGGATCCCTAACTACAAGTTGGTAAGATTCACTGATTTCTGAACCAGGTAAAGGGCAATACTGGTTTTTCACATCTATTTGATTTGCCCGAAGATATGAATCCAACCTAAGAGAAGGATAATTCATTGAGAGAGGAAAGAACTATATAGAAGTTGATTTCGGACCCACCTTCCTTCCTTTCCCTATCACTTCATCCCTCCCAATTTCCCTCCCCCTTGTCCATTCATTCATTCCTTCTCCTGTTCTTCTACCCCCCCCCTCCCACAATCACCCTTTCGTTTCCTATCCTGCCATCACTTTTCCACTCATTCACCCCTCCCTTTCCCTTCTCTTCTCTTTTGCTCCCTCCCACTCTCCTCCCTGATGTCTCCAACCCTCTACTCCGGTGACACTTTTTTGTTGGATGTTTGAAGCATTCTGGCGTATCTCAAGGCTAAAGGTGCTAGGATCTTCTCGTATTTTTCATTTTCCACTTTGTCCCAACATAAAATCGATTTATTCAAAGTAATTCATTCGAAGGACAGGTATGTATCATGCATATAGATCTAGCTCCGCTACAGACTCCTCATTGACCTCTTCGTATTCGGGCGATGTCATTCCAGTCTACCATTGCTGCCAGTACTGGCATCTGCCCCTTCCAATCCAGATTTTACACCATCCGTTAGTCCCTCCACCGTCGCCCCTGTCTGTCCGCGTTTCTCTTCAAGTACAATGTAATAATAAGGAGGGTCATCCCATATCTTCTTCGCAGTAGCAGTTACGGATGTACTGACATCGAATGCAGCCGTTGCACCACTGTTGATATCCTGTCGACGTCCATATCTTGAGCTCGAAGGCAAATAAGATTCCCGTACATCGGAGATTAGAAGTTCATCATCCGATACAAAGACATCGATCCAGGGTTCGCGACGATAAAAATTATCCTGATCGAGATAGGGACCCAGTGCTATAAAGATATATTTTCCAGACTCCGACAGCGACGCCTGCCATTTATGCCCTCTGCACATAAACACGCAATGCGCATCACGTTCCTCAGAGGAGTATGAGATTGACCCATGTGCCTTGTTACGATCTACTAACCAAGGATGACCGGATAGGGAAAGTGTAGGCTCGGAGAGGGCATAAAGTTTGACCTCAACTGTGAAATTGAGAGTTTTTAAGCTCGAAGCGCGTGGCGAACATTCAAAACTGTCTATCTGACGGTAAGGCTCGAAATTGGGACTAGATGAGGGGATGTAATTCATTTCAATAACTCTTTGGTTGGAAGAGTTTCCAGTCATTTGTATAAAAAGAGATAGCAAAGCATTATCGTTGTCCATACGTGACAGGAGACTGTCTTGAAGGTCAAGGCGGTTGGGGGAGCGAGAGCCAACGTGAGCCATTACCGTAGGAATGACGTCACTGGGCCGGCAATTGAGGTGCACATCGAATTCCTTTCCGTTTTGTGTCCGAAGTGTAACGACGTGGAAATTCTCGTCTCGACTAAATGACAGCGACTGTATACTGCGTGGCTCAACCCAAATGCTCCGTAGTTCCGGCTTGCCAAATAAAGTAGCACGGGCCTCGTCAAGAAGGGTGAGTTCGGAATTGAGTTTGAATTCGATGGGGATTTCATAGTCACGTTCAACTAAGACTTGGCGGGAGACTACGCTCTCCTTCACTATGACTTCCTGTAAATCTTTCAATGACGCCGAGTCATTGACATGGGATAGTGGAAAATATGGACAGTATCGAATATAGCGGTGTCCTTTCTTTTGAAGGTAAATCCCAATTGGCACGTTGTTGTCTTTGCAAGACAGCGAAGCAATGAATACGTCCTCCCGAATACCCAGTAGAGTGTGTAAAGGAAGATGAATATGGAGACCATTGTTGCCAAAGGAAAATGATGATTTGTCACCAAGATCTTCTGAATCAGACTTGTCAACCTGACCAGAAAACGCAAATTCCGAAGGAGAGCTAGCAAACAGTCCTCTGTCTCGCTCGTAGTTCTTTGTTGCTACCCAAGCAAAGATACTGCGATCATCCGAATATTTGATGATCTCCTGTTGCAATCGCATGAAAGCCTTCTCACCTCCCTCCCCATAAAGTGGTGGCATGTTAACTCCGAAAAGTCCCATAAGGCAGTATGCCATGTCTTCCGGTCTAGTTGTCACTCTTGAGGCAGCCCATGACATTTTCTGTGCAATACTGTAGTCCCCAAGCTGTCTTTTTTTTTTAACCCACGAGAGATCGTTGTGGTCATCTCCTTCAAAAAGGTAAACCGGAATAGACGCTACTTCAGACACAAGATGTCGCAGGCTGAAACGAGTACCAACACGCTGCCACTCTTTATCCAGAAATACCATGTAACGCGGTGCAATCAGCTCTTGAAGTGTCCAACCCCGCATGAACCATTTACACCTCTTCAACCTATTCAACAACTCGGTAGCCTCACTGGAGCCCTTTTGCAAGTCATTCAAGTACGCAATACAGACACGGGCTTCTGCATAGTACTTGTACATCGAGTTGAGCGCTTCGGAAAGCTCAGCGCTACTGGACTTGTCAATGCAGCACGTGTCGATCCAGATCCAGTCAAACTTGTACTTTCGAACATAAGTGCAAGCGTTCTCGACCTTGGACCAGCCTGCCTTGGCCTTGGCAACATTGAGATTCTGGATGTCCTGGAATGTGACTTCGTCCGTCCCCCAGGTGTGTGAGAGAATGGCATAGTAGGTGTACGTTAAGTAACCCTTCTTGCAAGGGTTACTTAACGGTGTGATAGTAGGGGATGTTGGTCAAAAATTCTTCGACCCGATAGGTCTGGGTATTAAGGAGACGCATAGTATAGAGAGATGTGTATTCAAAAGCTAAGTAAAGGAACTCAATTAACCAATTTTGTCCGGAGTCGTAAAGGAAGGAATCAAAAAAGGGATAATTACATACATAACGGTAAAATATAACCCGTAGGTGTGGTCTACCCGTATCCGTGGTCCGTCAACTTCGAAAACTAAGAAAAGAATTCAAAGAATTTCCCTAAGACTCGTAGGCGGGGGAGAGGGAAAAGGGAAGGATGAACTACACACCTAGTGATGATAACGCAAGCTGTAGTTCACCGTGGTCTACCTTATAGGTGGATAGTCGACTTGAATAACTAAGAAATAAATCCTGATTAATCAATCTTTTTTGGAATCGCAGAAGGGAGGGAAGAAGGAAGCTACATACCTAGTGGTAATAGCACAAGCTGTAGATGTGGTTTGCCCGAGTAGGTTGCCCCTTGTCTCCGCTAAGAAAGGAAGTTAGGTTCATCATTTTTTTATATACGAGAGAGGAGAAAAGGATGGGCTACATACCTGATGGTAGAATGTAAGCTGTAGGTATAGCCCTCTCGTGTATTCCGCCTGTCGAGTTCAAATGTTGGAAGATAATCCGAGCTAATCGATTTCAGACTTACTGGTAGAACGTAATCTGTAGGTCCGATATAGGTGTCCTCTTGACTTCGAAAGCTAAGAAAGTGATTCCAATTAATAAATTCTTTTTGGACTCTTCGAAAGACGGGGGAGAAGGTAGGGACAACCTGCATACCTGATGGTAGGATGTAAGCTGTAAATGCTGTCTGCGCGTTTAGACCTGTCGACTTCGAAAGCTAGGACGGGAATCTCAATTAGTCGATCTTTTTTCGAGCTAGTAAGGAATGGGGGGGAAGGGGGTAAGAACGAGCTACATACCTGGTGGTAGGAGCGCAAGGTGTGTGCGAGGACTACACGTGTAAGTGGCATGTCAACTTATATGCACGGCGCAGTAGTCACGAGAGAGTATCGATGGTTTGATGGTTCAGATATGGATTAGAAATAGCAAATTGTAATTTTTTATCATCTCATATTTACAGCGGCTCAATACTCAGAATCTCCCTTTGTTATCCAACATATGCAAAACTTCTCAAGTTGATCAAGTATTTAGTAGCTGTATATTCATCTGTGATTTTTGAGCTGGGATAATATTTTATGGTTACCTGAGAGCCCTTCACAATATCACAATGCCGATCTGTTTAGTCATAAAAAGAGAATTATCGTAGCTTTTGCCAGGCCTTCGAGCAATCGGATTTCCTCATTGATTCAAGTTTGCCTTTGACTAGACATTGAACAATGAGTGCCAACTTCCCAAGGATCCAAATGATCAGGATTATAGAATATCAGCTGTAGCG
>ML180675.1:0-10275 GCA_004369135.1 Dendrothele bispora CBS 962.96 | reverse complement strand
TTTCCTCATTGATTCAAGTTTGCCTTTGACTAGACATTGAACAATGAGTGCCAACTTCCCAAGGATCCAAATGATCAGGATTATAGAATATCAGCTGTAGCGTGGGTTAAGGGTGTTTAGTTAAGTACCACGTATCCTTTGCCATCTTTACCTATTTTATACCACTGTTAGGACACTAGGATATATGGTTCAATCTAGTGTTCAGTGGAGTATATTTAGACATACAGACTTTGAATAGCAATTCATAGTCCACTTTCACTTTCATATATTAAAGTTCCTGTTTCTTCTTTGCAGAAGTGATTCTATGTTTTAGAAACCAACATTGTTCTATATTACAGCATATATGATTTCAAGGAATCATTATTCAAGTGAATAATGGATCCCAATCACCTTTCCTCAGCAAAAACATTCTTGGAAACATCAAGGAAAATGTGAATTTCAGGGAAGATTTGCCACTTGCCTACCTACATTGATCGTCTATCTAACTATATGTGTAGATGACAAGAAAGGAACAAATGAAAAAAGGAAACGAGGTAAATGTATATGCATTAGACTTATGGTATTATTTATCCGCTACCGCTAAAATATACAGTGGTACGTAACAAGTCCTGCGTATAGCTCGTATAATGTGCGTGTATGTGCATATAAGTATGTGAGGGTGTAGTATATGCGTATAGAGGTATGCAGGAGTTTGTATGAGGCAACCAGAGCTCTTGAACGGCATCTTTGACAGTGCAGAAGAGTCACAGTATAAGTAGTATACAAGTGTCCTGACTCGCGTAGCAGAGAAGAGGTATAGACCTATACTTATATGGACAGAAGAAAGATTGAGATAAACCAACGGATAAAAGGGACGAGAAATCAATGGATCAATAGATCAACAAATGAGTGATAATGAAAGGGAGAGGAAGACGATGACCAGAGCGTGAGACAGATAAATGAGAAGTGTACGAAAGAATGGAAAAGAGAGGGGGGTTAGTTGGTTTAAAATGTCCATTTCAATATACACTTGAATGCGATGAAACGACTCACAAGAGATGTCCTGGGATGGACATGGATTCCGAGAAACTTGTGTAGATATAAGTTGGCATCGTTTCGACCACGGTTCTGCTCGCTATTCCACCCCACAATCAAAAAAAGAAGGAAAAAAAGCAACGAAGGGAAACTCACCATATATCAAACTTCCTCCTAGTACCTTGTACACATTCCTCCCCTATCGTTGCTGCTCCTGCCCACCGTCTCCTCCACCATCTCTCCCTATCTCTCCCCATCTCTACATTCCCTACCTTGTCCACCATCCCCACCTCCCCCAATCTCATCACGTACAACCCACAGCCTTCCATCCTTTTCCTCTTCATGCACACCCATTCAACTCTCCCCAAACTCCCGTCCATCTGTATTCCTATAAATTCCCCGAATTCCTTTCCATTATTGCTAACTTCCCCGCATTTCCATTTCTGTTTCCGTCCTCACCCTAGCCCTTGCCCGAGTGCGAGCTGGTACAGAAAGAATAATTGTAACGAACCGGATAAAAATGCATGTGACTCCGAAGAAACGTTGTGTGCTCAGGCCCTCACCCGAAGTCTGACTCTAAAAGAATGGACTCCAAAAGAAGATACAGGGTTCGGGGAAACATGGAACAATTTCATGTGGGAGGGGGTCGAGTGTAGAACAGTGGACAGGTATTAGGTCTGGGCGGTGTATTTCCTGAGATTTTGACGGACTCAAAAGGAGGAGAAATCGTATGGGAGGAGGGGATGACGATGGGGAGGGGAGGTGATGGTTACACGTCACGCGTCAAGTGTTGGAGGTGTTGCTATTGACTCGATGTCTGTCCCACAAGCGGAAGGACGGACAATTTGTATAGAGTAGTATCTGGCACTGTGCTAGTGACAATTTTGCGAGAGGGATTATTGTTTCTTCCAGAGTTGTTAGTGAGACGCCGATAGTAAGAGATCTGCAAATCGAGTTTAACACGACTAAAACCAAAGAGAGACAAAGAAAGAAGTTTTCTTTGAGAAATTGGAAGTAGTAGAAGCGCACTGAGGATATAACACCGCATTGGATTCGATACTGGTCGATCTGCAATGGTTTGGTCAAAGCTTGCTGGCAAATCGACTTGACTGACGCCTACTGACGCATTTTCAAAGGCACGTGTTTGATGAACACAGAGCGGAGTCTGAACCTGACGTTGAAACACAACGGGCCGAGAGTACGAATGTTTTTAAATACTGCGATCTCCTCCCCGTGCCATACTTCGATCTCACGGATTGATACAAATTTGTTGTTGACCTCTCCCCGACACGTATGATTCTGCTATGGTGCTGTTGTCCAATGCTTGGAGAGGAAAGGCTTTCGAGACTACGGTGGATATACTTAAATAAGGAAACGATGGACGTGTATTTACCTACATCATTCCTCAAATTTCAAACATTGCAGCTTTGAGCTCACAATATCCTGGATTGTCAATACATAAGCTACTTAAGCAGTGTTACATCAGTTGAATGACGAGGGGAAACCGACCGTGGTACGTTCGAAAAGAATGCCGTTGAGGCCAACCCGGAACGTATCAACGTGGAACACAAGGAGCGCAATAACTATGCTAGTGGAAGGAGCTCATAAAAGATGAAAAACAACCACAAAATAAAATATAAAATATGAAAGAATCAAAAGAAGAGCTTGTTCATAGTCCACCAGAGTACTAAATAAGATCAGGTTGGTAAGGAGTGTGAAACCATTGGAAGCCGATCTGTGTCCACTTGCTGTTCAGCCAATGGAGACCGCCCCAAACGCGTTGAATCCGGTAAATGTAACCATCAGAAATAAAAGAGATAGCTGGAAGGTAGTGATGTATGTATTGCGGCACATACTGAGTAATAGACTTGGTGACATTCCACCGGTTTCTCCTGTCACGTCGCTCGTATTTCTGAGAAGAATCGTTGAAAGTGATGTAGATATTATTATATGAATCCGTTGTAGTGGTAAACATTAGGGGAATTGTTGGATAGTCGAGCTGTCATTGATGGTGGAAAATGATAATCGCCGGAAATATTGTTGGTGTTTCCGAGAGAAAAACTGAGAATCAGTACCAGGACTCGGAGAGCAGTTGGGTAATTCATCGATGAAAGGTGGAACAGCAGCAAGTTCATGACCATTGCCAAGGTCCTCGCTGGTCGTATCGCCTTTACTACACAGTTCACAATGTTGGCCGAAGCGAGGTGTGTCCTTGGTAAGCTCGACGAGTCTGAAAATGAAAGATACCGCTCATAAGATTGCATATGTGCTCAATAATGTTTGTCCTTTTGCGCTGGTCGTCTAGAAAGGTTTTTACGATGTTTCGCCGAGCTTGAGTCCTTTCGAGTCGTGTACGATAAGCCACTTGTTTGAGATTTTTTTTGAACCGATAGGTTTGAGTGTGGAGGTGACGCATAGTATAGAGCGAAGACGTATGCTCGAGAACTAAGTAAGGCATTCAAATCAATCAATCCTTTTCAGACTCATAGAGGGAGGAGGCGAGAGGGGTTACCTACATACCTAAGTAAAATGTGCACTGTAGTATGTCTACCTGTATCCGAGTCGGTCTGTCAACTTTGAACGGTAAGAATCCAAATTAGTCGATTCTTTTCTGATTCGTAGACAGGAGACCGCAGGGAGAGAGGGAAGGATGAGCGACATAACAAGTAGTAACAATGCAAGTTGTAGGTGTATTCCACTGTGTACGTGGGCAGTTAATTCACTAGGGCAGGAGCAGGAGAAATCTAAAAAGAAGAGCGATTAGGGACTATCTCACCGTGAATAAATCAGTTGTGGTAGAGACAGATGACGATGAAGTACGATCCAGGGTCTTATAGATTCTAGAGGTGAAGGGTGTATCGGCGGGACAGCAATTTGGTTTAACCAAAAGTGGGTAGGGAAAAGGGAAAGCAAACGGTGCTGTTGTTGAGAGGTGACCGGTGAAGCTTTGAAGATCCATATCGATCATCGTTGTCATTGTCATTGCCGCCATAGAAAGTGGAGGAAGGGGGTGAAGAAAAGTGTGCTGTTCGTCACGATAAGACCGGGATCGGGATTTGCAATGAGGAAAAGGAACGGTAAAAAGGAAAAGGTAATCCCGAGTTAAAATCTAATAAGACAGGTGGAACGAGCCCACTTTCTGCTGGTGTTAGATCTAGATCCAACCTCCACCCGACCTCCTCCTCTTCTTCAGCATCGGCTAACCTTCCTAACACGCCTTCCAAGAGTGTACTGGATAGCTGACCATAAACGTTGAAATGCCGAGGTAAACCTAAAGACTGCAAACCAGAACAAACTCTCACGCTCACCTTTCCTCTGAGAACAATACAACCTAGCGAGGTTCGGTAGACATAAAATAATTTCGTATGTGGTAGAATCAAGCAGGAGGTATCTGAGTGGGGGACAGTGGACCGGTAATCGGTCTTGAAATTAGACTTTGGAGGTTTTGGAGGGCTTTGGGAGGAGGTTGGTACGAGAGGAAGGTTCATCTCTATTCAAAGACGATAAAGAATTTGATGGGGAACAGAACAATGATGACACCAATGATGACGACGGAAGGGATGATGGAGAAGAAAAAGGAGACAAAGGCCTTGGGTAGTCGTTACACGTGGAAACGTCGGAGATATAGCTCGAGGAGGAAGAGGAAGTAGTCGGTGGATATCTGTCCGACAAGATAACTGGTGGGCCCAACGGTTCTGCGAGAAAGTTCCTTCCGAAATCGTCTGTGAGTGGTGACAGTAAAAAGCCTGTAGCACTAGCTGTAGCACTGCTAGCCTAAAATCACGTGTTGGTCTTGAATAAGAATCGCTTGGGTACTTCACACGCCTCGTTCTCCATCATAAAGGTTTGAAACAAGGTAATCTCGAACCAGAAGGCAGACCCGCTTATCTTGCATTAGTTCACCTGAAGTTTCTCGTTCTTTCTACATTGCTGGACAAAGATGGATACTGTCGAGGACCTGTTCTCTTCAATCCCAGCAGTCCAAGTGACAGTGGAGTTGAAACGGGTATGAATTTTTCGACGATAGATTTGATACTCTGACAGTGGCTTCGATCCTCGAGGTAAGCCGCAAGCCGTATAGACAAGACTCAATTGTAGTCCGACTTATCCGAGTCAGTATTTCTCCGTCCACAACTTTCTCATAACCTAGATGGCAGTCATTCTCTTACTCAAGTGCCTTTCTATGACTTCTGTATCGAGCATTAATTATTGGAGTTTTAATCCTGCTAATTAAGCTAACTCTATTTTAATTGACACCCAGCTCGTTTGGCAGTAAGGAAGCATTCAGGTAGAGACATTTCTTGCCCGTAACATTGCGAGATATCCATAGCATCCCAGAAGCTCATGGGTTCCAAAACATAGAGTATTGAGGGTTTTTTCTATGGAACAGCTCTTCTAGCCGCTAAGTTTGCTGTGATATCCCCAGTGAGTACACTAATATCAAATGTTGAGGTTATCTGTAGGCTTCATCTTGATGGTACAATATCCTTTCTTTCTCAGGATAACTTTGAGAGATCGAGAACAGCTGTGATAAACGTTTGTAGATTGCTTTAATGGTAACAATTCCGTCTTGGGATACATCCTGTCAGCTAATTGTCCAACTTCTTCTGAACCTGAAGGGATACAGACTCAAGGGTACTTCACAACACAACCCTTCAAGACTTGTCAAGTCACGCATCTGGTTCATCTGCACACATATGCATGTTTTCTATACCCCAAGTCTATCTGATATAACAATCCTTCACTTTTATTTGTTAATTTAAAAAATTTTCCCGTAAGAACAGAAAGACAAGGTAGTGGGCCGTACTTGTCTACAAGAAACTATTTTTTTACTACACCCTACATCTTACTTTCACTCTCGCTAAAGAACTATTTTTATGTTCGGTCAGTACTCAAGCATTGAATATAATCGTGGTGTAACAATGGAAAGAATGCGGTCAAGTATTCTGGCAACGCATCCGAAGTGGGGTTTTCAGAGTGCTCATCAGTTTGAAGGGGTTCTGGGGTTCCGCGTTCATGAGCAGATCTTTTATATCTTTCAAATTGCCGTGACCGAGTTGTTGGTGAACGGATTGATTGATTCTCCTTTGGATCCCTAACTACAAGTTGGTAAGATTCACTGATTTCTGAACCAGGTAAAGGGCAATACTGGTTTTTCACATCTATTTGATTTGCCCGAAGATATGAATCCAACCTAAGAGAAGGATAATTCATTGAGAGAGGAAAGAACTATATAGAAGTTGATTTCGGACCCACCTTCCTTCCTTTCCCTATCACTTCATCCCTCCCAATTTCCCTCCCCCTTGTCCATTCATTCATTCCTTCTCCTGTTCTTCTACCCCCCCCCTCCCACAATCACCCTTTCGTTTCCTATCCTGCCATCACTTTTCCACTCATTCACCCCTCCCTTTCCCTTCTCTTCTCTTTTGCTCCCTCCCACTCTCCTCCCTGATGTCTCCAACCCTCTACTCCGGTGACACTTTTTTGTTGGATGTTTGAAGCATTCTGGCGTATCTCAAGGCTAAAGGTGCTAGGATCTTCTCGTATTTTTCATTTTCCACTTTGTCCCAACATAAAATCGATTTATTCAAAGTAATTCATTCGAAGGACAGGTATGTATCATGCATATAGATCTAGCTCCGCTACAGACTCCTCATTGACCTCTTCGTATTCGGGCGATGTCATTCCAGTCTACCATTGCTGCCAGTACTGGCATCTGCCCCTTCCAATCCAGATTTTACACCATCCGTTAGTCCCTCCACCGTCGCCCCTGTCTGTCCGCGTTTCTCTTCAAGTACAATGTAATAATAAGGAGGGTCATCCCATATCTTCTTCGCAGTAGCAGTTACGGATGTACTGACATCGAATGCAGCCGTTGCACCACTGTTGATATCCTGTCGACGTCCATATCTTGAGCTCGAAGGCAAATAAGATTCCCGTACATCGGAGATTAGAAGTTCATCATCCGATACAAAGACATCGATCCAGGGTTCGCGACGATAAAAATTATCCTGATCGAGATAGGGACCCAGTGCTATAAAGATATATTTTCCAGACTCCGACAGCGACGCCTGCCATTTATGCCCTCTGCACATAAACACGCAATGCGCATCACGTTCCTCAGAGGAGTATGAGATTGACCCATGTGCCTTGTTACGATCTACTAACCAAGGATGACCGGATAGGGAAAGTGTAGGCTCGGAGAGGGCATAAAGTTTGACCTCAACTGTGAAATTGAGAGTTTTTAAGCTCGAAGCGCGTGGCGAACATTCAAAACTGTCTATCTGACGGTAAGGCTCGAAATTGGGACTAGATGAGGGGATGTAATTCATTTCAATAACTCTTTGGTTGGAAGAGTTTCCAGTCATTTGTATAAAAAGAGATAGCAAAGCATTATCGTTGTCCATACGTGACAGGAGACTGTCTTGAAGGTCAAGGCGGTTGGGGGAGCGAGAGCCAACGTGAGCCATTACCGTAGGAATGACGTCACTGGGCCGGCAATTGAGGTGCACATCGAATTCCTTTCCGTTTTGTGTCCGAAGTGTAACGACGTGGAAATTCTCGTCTCGACTAAATGACAGCGACTGTATACTGCGTGGCTCAACCCAAATGCTCCGTAGTTCCGGCTTGCCAAATAAAGTAGCACGGGCCTCGTCAAGAAGGGTGAGTTCGGAATTGAGTTTGAATTCGATGGGGATTTCATAGTCACGTTCAACTAAGACTTGGCGGGAGACTACGCTCTCCTTCACTATGACTTCCTGTAAATCTTTCAATGACGCCGAGTCATTGACATGGGATAGTGGAAAATATGGACAGTATCGAATATAGCGGTGTCCTTTCTTTTGAAGGTAAATCCCAATTGGCACGTTGTTGTCTTTGCAAGACAGCGAAGCAATGAATACGTCCTCCCGAATACCCAGTAGAGTGTGTAAAGGAAGATGAATATGGAGACCATTGTTGCCAAAGGAAAATGATGATTTGTCACCAAGATCTTCTGAATCAGACTTGTCAACCTGACCAGAAAACGCAAATTCCGAAGGAGAGCTAGCAAACAGTCCTCTGTCTCGCTCGTAGTTCTTTGTTGCTACCCAAGCAAAGATACTGCGATCATCCGAATATTTGATGATCTCCTGTTGCAATCGCATGAAAGCCTTCTCACCTCCCTCCCCATAAAGTGGTGGCATGTTAACTCCGAAAAGTCCCATAAGGCAGTATGCCATGTCTTCCGGTCTAGTTGTCACTCTTGAGGCAGCCCATGACATTTTCTGTGCAATACTGTAGTCCCCAAGCTGTCTTTTTTTTTTAACCCACGAGAGATCGTTGTGGTCATCTCCTTCAAAAAGGTAAACCGGAATAGACGCTACTTCAGACACAAGATGTCGCAGGCTGAAACGAGTACCAACACGCTGCCACTCTTTATCCAGAAATACCATGTAACGCGGTGCAATCAGCTCTTGAAGTGTCCAACCCCGCATGAACCATTTACACCTCTTCAACCTATTCAACAACTCGGTAGCCTCACTGGAGCCCTTTTGCAAGTCATTCAAGTACGCAATACAGACACGGGCTTCTGCATAGTACTTGTACATCGAGTTGAGCGCTTCGGAAAGCTCAGCGCTACTGGACTTGTCAATGCAGCACGTGTCGATCCAGATCCAGTCAAACTTGTACTTTCGAACATAAGTGCAAGCGTTCTCGACCTTGGACCAGCCTGCCTTGGCCTTGGCAACATTGAGATTCTGGATGTCCTGGAATGTGACTTCGTCCGTCCCCCAGGTGTGTGAGAGAATGGCATAGTAGGTGTACGTTAAGTAACCCTTCTTGCAAGGGTTACTTAACGGTGTGATAGTAGGGGATGTTGGTCAAAAATTCTTCGACCCGATAGGTCTGGGTATTAAGGAGACGCATAGTATAGAGAGATGTGTATTCAAAAGCTAAGTAAAGGAACTCAATTAACCAATTTTGTCCGGAGTCGTAAAGGAAGGAATCAAAAAAGGGATAATTACATACATAACGGTAAAATATAACCCGTAGGTGTGGTCTACCCGTATCCGTGGTCCGTCAACTTCGAAAACTAAGAAAAGAATTCAAAGAATTTCCCTAAGACTCGTAGGCGGGGGAGAGGGAAAAGGGAAGGATGAACTACACACCTAGTGATGATAACGCAAGCTGTAGTTCACCGTGGTCTACCTTATAGGTGGATAGTCGACTTGAATAACTAAGAAATAAATCCTGATTAATCAATCTTTTTTGGAATCGCAGAAGGGAGGGAAGAAGGAAGCTACATACCTAGTGGTAATAGCACAAGCTGTAGATGTGGTTTGCCCGAGTAGGTTGCCCCTTGTCTCCGCTAAGAAAGGAAGTTAGGTTCATCATTTTTTTATATACGAGAGAGGAGAAAAGGATGGGCTACATACCTGATGGTAGAATGTAAGCTGTAGGTATAGCCCTCTCGTGTATTCCGCCTGTCGAGTTCAAATGTTGGAAGATAATCCGAGCTAATCGATTTCAGACTTACTGGTAGAACGTAATCTGTAGGTCCGATATAGGTGTCCTCTTGACTTCGAAAGCTAAGAAAGTGATTCCAATTAATAAATTCTTTTTGGACTCTTCGAAAGACGGGGGAGAAGGTAGGGACAACCTGCATACCTGATGGTAGGATGTAAGCTGTAAATGCTGTCTGCGCGTTTAGACCTGTCGACTTCGAAAGCTAGGACGGGAATCTCAATTAGTCGATCTTTTTTCGAGCTAGTAAGGAATGGGGGGGAAGGGGGTAAGAACGAGCTACATACCTGGTGGTAGGAGCGCAAGGTGTGTGCGAGGACTACACGTGTAAGTGGCATGTCAACTTATATGCACGGCGCAGTAGTCACGAGAGAGTATCGATGGTTTGATGGTTCAGATATGGATTAGAAATAGCAAATTGTAATTTTTTATCATCTCATATTTACAGCGGCTCAATACTCAGAATCTCCCTTTGTTATCCAACATATGCAAAACTTCTCAAGTTGATCAAGTATTTAGTAGCTGTATATTCATCTGTGATTTTTGAGCTGGGATAATATTTTATGGTTACCTGAGAGCCCTTCACAATATCACAATGCCGATCTGTTTAGTCATAAAAAGAGAATTATCGTAGCTTTTGCCAGGCCTTCGAGCAATCGGATTTCCTCATTGATTCAAGTTTGCCTTTGACTAGACATTGAACAATGAGTGCCAACTTCCCAAGGATCCAAATGATCAGGATTATAGAATATCAGC
>ML180674.1:0-10404 GCA_004369135.1 Dendrothele bispora CBS 962.96 | reverse complement strand
TCAAATGGTGACAACACGGCTGTCTTAACAACCCTCTTTCTGGGACTTTCTCTCTTTGCATCCCATTCTGCCGTATGCCAATTGGCTTGACCAACCGGCCGTATCGTCATATTTGGAAATTTCTTCGTCCTGCCTTTGTGGATATACTTGCTGCCGGTCTATTAATGGGGTTTCTTGCTCTGTCAGCTCCGTGATGGCTAGATGTATATAAACCTAACGCGCTCACCTCAAATCCTACTTTCACTCCAAACGAACATGACCACGAAGAAGATCCCCCAGCGCGCAATTGGGAGAAATGGACCGATGGTCGGATCTATTGGTTTCGGTGCTATGGGTATGCACGCTTTTCTTTCTTCTTGACAAAAACGAGCCTTCTGATTGATGACGATTACAGGTGTCGGGGCCTGGTACGGGAAAACTGATGAGAACGAGGCTTTCAAGACTTTGACGAAAGCGTTGGATCGTGGAATGAACCTTTGGGACACGTCCGACATCTACGGCACATGTTACGTCCTTGCTCCCCCTCTTCTGACAAGAACTCATTCTGACTTCTGTCTTTGATATTTAGCTGAAGAAACCATTGGCAAGTGGTTCAAGCAGACAGGTCGTCGTTCTGAAGTCTTCCTCGCTACCAAGTGGGGTGCTCGTGATCCCGAGAGTCCACCTGGTCCTCCGAACGGACCCATTTCCAAGCCTTCCCACATCGTCAAATCCGTCAATCGTTCCCTTCAGAGACTTCAGACGGATTACATCGATCTTTACTACCAACATCGTGTGGATCCCAAGGTCCCTATTGAAGTCGTAATGGAGACACTTCGTCCTTTCGTCGAACAAGGCAAGATCAAATATCTTGGACTTTCCGAATGCAGCATCGACACGCTCAAGAGAGCTAAAGCGGTCAAGGGTCTTTGCGAAAGGCTGATCGCCGTCCAGATGGAATACAGTCCTTTCACACTCGATATAGAGCAGAATGGGTTTGCAGCTGCAGCTGAGGAACTAGGCGTTTCGGTCATTGCCTACTCTCCACTTGGACGAGGTTTACTCACAGGCCGGTGCGTGCTTCTTTGGCTTCACTAAGTAAGAAAAATGATCCTCATGGAGTTTAGCTTTCGTTCAAGAGCCGACTTTGACGCTGATGATCTTCGCTTGATTCTTCCTCGTTGGTCTGAAGAAAACTTCCCCAAGAACCTGGCTATCGTTGACAAACTCAAGGAGATTGCAGACCAACTCGGTGCTACGACAAGTCAGGTCACACTAGCTTGGGTTTTGGCTGAGCATCCCACTTTCATTCCTATTCCAGGTTCGCGATCGGCAGAGCGAGTAAAGGAGAATGGTAGTTCAGCAGAGTTGATTTTGTCCCCTGATGCTGTCAAGGCTATTCGGGCTCTCATTGATAATGCCGAGGTTGCTGGGACTAGAAACAGAACTGTTGCTTGGATATTAGCAGGCGTGGAGGGTAACTGTATCAAGCCGGAGGAATGGAAAGGCGAGGATAACATGTAAAAAGAAGTTACCCAAGGAGTCTATTAAACCAATGTCAACCAGAATCGGAACCAAAATGCATATGTTCAATCAATTATCACTAGAAAGTAAGCGAGTGAATGCTGCAACGTCGTATATTTATGAACTCATTATTTGGGGACTTGCGTAAAAAGAATAAAATGTCTAATTTGCATAACCACGCAATTTCACTCATTTTCACTCACTGTTCCTCACCTTCTAGGCTGTCTCAAACCTTTATTGTCAATGAAGGCTCTTACTAACTCAGGAAACCTTAAGCATGAAATCTGAAAAGATGTGGCTTCAGTCATAACTTCACTTGTAAGTTGTTGGAGAGCTTCAAAAATTTTTAATGATTCAGATGGGCCACATCAGTTGTGTGTTGTATTTGTTTGCTAGCTTCCAGTTATTGGTTGTTAGACCCAAATGCAGTTTCACAAGTACAAATGAACAGTTAAATTTTTCTGTATATAAGATATTTATACTGTATACATTATTAAGGGGAAATTTCTTGCACTTGATGCCACAATAGGTTCATTTATAGTCTTCAGGACTGATGCATGATTTTCAGTACACCATCAGCTTTGCAATACCTCTACTTTCTCTATAGGCAGCTGCCTACATGGCATTTCCATTTTTGCCATCTTGGGAATCCATCAGTAGCTTCATAATCCTTGCATTTCTCCAAGATGCAACCGCATTGCATACTTGTCACCTTGAGCATTCAAATTAGCTTCTGCATCCACCAGCAGCTTCACAATCCCTTTATTTTGAACTTATTAAAACTGCCTGCAGGGCATTTCCATAGCCACCACCTTGGGGATTCACATCAGCTCCTGCATCCACCAGTAGCTTCACAACCCCTTCAGTTTGGGCATATACAGCTGCCTGCAAGAGGTTTCCATATTCACCACCTTAGGCATTCACATCAGCACCTGCATCTACCAGCAGCTTCACAATTTCTTCCTTTTTGAAATATGCTGCTGCATGCAGGGCAGTTCCATGGAAACCAGCTTGGGCATTCACATCAGCTCCTGCATCCACCAGCAGCTTCACAATCCCTGCATTGCCTCTATATGTGGCTGCTTGCAGGACAGTTTCATATTTATCACCTTGGGCATTCACATTGGCTCCTGCATCCACCAGCAGCTTCACAATCCCTTCATTGCCTCTAGATGCAGCTGCATGCAGTGCACTTCCATATTTATCACTTCGGGCATTTACATTAGCTCCTGCATCCACCAGCAGCTTCACAATCAATTCATTTTGGACATATGCAGCTGCCTGCAAGGCATTTCCATATTCACCACTTTGGGCATTCACATCAGCTCCTGCATCCACCAGCAGCTTCACAATGCCTTCATTTTGGGCAAATGCAGCTCTCTGCAAAATATTGCCATATTCATAATCATGAGAATTCACATCAGCTCCTGCATCCACCAGCAGTTTCACAATCCCTTTGTTTTCTCCATATGCAGCTGCCTGCAAGGCATTGCCATATTCATTATGATAAGTACTCACATCAGCACCTGCATCCACCAGCAACTTGACAATCCTTTCATTGTCTTCATATATAGCTGCATGCAGGGCATTGCCATATTCATCATCATGAACATTCATGTCAGCTCCTGCATCCAGCAGTAGCTTCACAATCCCTTCATTTTGATCATTTACAGCTCTCTGCAGGGCATATTCATCATCATGAGCATTCACATCAGCTCCTGCATCCACCAGCAACTTCACAATCCCTTCATTTTGGACATTTACAGCTGCCTGCAGGGCATTTACATGGAAACCACTTTGGGCATTCACATCAGCTCCTGCATCCACCAGCAGCTTCACAATCCCTTTGTCTTGGACATTTACAGCTCTCTGCAGGGCATTGCCATGTTCATCATCATAAGCATTCACATCAGCTCCTGCATCCATCAGCAGCTTCACAATCACTTTATCCTGTCTAGATACGGCTGCTTGCAGGACAGTTCCAAATTTATCCACTTGAGCATTCACATCAGCTCCTGCATCCACCAGTAGCTTCACAATCCCTTCAGTTTGGAAATTTACAGCTGCATGCAGAGCATTTCCATATTGACCACCTTGGGCATTTACATTAGCTCCTGCATCCACCAGCAGCTTCAAAATCCCTTTACTGCTTCTAGATGCAGCCACCTGCAGGGCATTTCCATAGAAACCACCTTGGGTATTCACATTAGCTCCTGCATCCACCAGCAGCTTCACAATCCCTTCATTTTGGCCTTTTACTGCTCCCTGCAGGGCATTTATATGGAAACCACCTTGGACATTCACATCAGTGCCAGCATCCACCAGCAGCTTCACAATCCCTTCATTTTGGACATTTACAGCTGCCTGCAGGGCATTTCCATGAAAGCCCCCTTGGGCATTTACATCAGCTCCTGCATCCACCAGTAGCTTCACAATCCCTTCATCCCTCCTAGATGCAGCTGTCTGCAGGGCATTTCCATAACTCCCACCTTGGGCATTAACATCAGCTCCTGCATTCACCAGCAACTTCACAATTCCTTCATTTTGAACATTTACAGCTGTCAGCAAGACATTTACATGGAAACCACCTTGGGCATTAACATCAACTCCTGCATCCACCAGCAGCTTCACAATCCCTTCATTTTGGACATTTACAGCTGCCTGCAGGTCATTTACATGGAAATCATCTTGGGCATTTACATTTGCTCCTGCATCCACCAGCAGCTTCGCAATCCTTTTATCCCTTCTCAATGCAGCTGCCTGCAAGGCATTCCCATAGAAACCATCTTGGGCATTCACATCAGCCCCTGCATCCACCAGCAGCTTCACAATCCCTTCATTTTGGCCATGTACAGCTGCCTGCAGGGCATTTACACGGAAACCGCCTTGGGCATTAACATCTGCTCCTGCATCCACCAGCAGCTTCACAATCCCTTCATTTTGGATACTGACAGCTGCCTGCAAGGCATTTCCATATTTACCACCTTGGGCATTCACATCAGCTCCTGCATCCACCAGCAGTTTCACAATTCCTTTATTTCCTCTATATGTAGCTGCCTGCAGGGCATTTCCATATCGACCACCTTGGACATTCACATTAGCTCCTGCGTCCACCAATAGCTTCACAGTCCCTTCATTCCATCTAGATACAGCTGCCTGCAGGACATTCTTATAGAAACCATCTTGGGAATTCACATCAGTTCCTGCATCAGCCAGGAGCTTCATGATCCCTTCATACCTTCTGGATACAGCTGCCTGCAGGGCATTTCCATATCTCTGACCTTGTGCATTCACACTAGCCCCTGCATCCACCAGCAGCTTCACAATCCCTTGATTTTGGTCATTTACAGCTGTCTGCAGGCCATTCACATGAAAACCACCTTGGACATTCACATCAGCTCCTGCATCCACCAGCAGCTTCACAATCCCTTCATTTTGGACACTTGCAGCTGCCTGTAGGGCATTTCCATAGAATCCACCTTGGGCATTCACACTAGCTCCTGCATCCACCAGCAGTTTCACAATCCCTTTATTTTCTCTATATGTAGCCGCCTGCAGGGCATTTCCATATTGACCACCTTGGGTGTTCACATCAGCTCCTGCATCCACCAGCAACTTCACAATCCCTTCATTTTGGTCATCTACAGCTGCCTGAAGGGCATTTCCATGTCTCCCACCTTGGGCATTCACATCAGCTCCTGCATCCACCAGCAGCTTCACAATTCCTTCATTTTGGACACTTACAGCTGCTTGCAGGGCATTTCCATAGAAACCACCTTGGGCATTCACTCTAGCTCCTGAATCCACCAGTAGTTTCACAATCCCTTGATTTCCTCTACATGTAGCTGCCTGTAGAGCATTTCCATAATGACCACCTTGGAAATTCACATCAGCTCCTGCTTCAATTAGTAGTTCTACAATGAATTTCACTCCTATCCCTCTTACACATGTATGATATAATGCTGAATCTCTCCCATTTCTGGATGCACATTCTCCCTCAAAGTGATATGTTATGTCCCAGCACAGAATTTTATGAAATTTTAACAAACTCTTCACAAGTTTGGTCATTTCTAAATCTGGATTATCATCCTTCTCCACATGAATCACCCAGTAATGTCCAGCATACCATGTCAATGGAAATATTGCATAGGCCACTTCTACTGATTTAACTTGCACAATATGCAGCAAATAAATGATGCATGATTGTGCAATAAATTTATGTGCCAGTGTCTCTTCCATATAAACCTTGTCTGAGCAACCTGACTTTCTTTTGATCAGAAACTCTTTGACTGATGGATGTGCCAGTTGCACCTTCTTCCCATTGTATCGATCTCTTGTGATCACAACTATAGTTGAACTAATGATTTTGTACAGATTATTCTCTAATAGTTCATCTCTATCTTCATTCACTACTTGTTTTTCTGTATCAATTGCTAGCACTTCTATGGCATTTCTGATTGTGAGTGGTTGTAATGAAAACAATATCCATTGAAGAAGGCATTTAGCTTCACCCCTATGAAACTCATGAATGCTATCCAATGCATGAGCATATATCTCCTCCAAGGTTTTTGGAAGAGTTCCAAGAGCCTTTTTAATTGCATTTCTAGTCCCAAGCTCCTGCAGGGATGTAAGCTGGCAGTCCACCCATCGTATCCTGCATTCTGTCAGTTTATGTTTTAGTGTATAATAGAAAATAAACTCACTGTCCATCAGCCTTCTTGAGTAGTTCAGCTTGGATTTCTTCTTCCAAACCCTTGAATGATTCATTTGAAGTAAGTGCTTTGTTGATATGTACCAAGATATCCTCATTTCTTTCAAGAGAGTCCAAAGACATATCCCAACCAATACCAACAACCTGTGTTGAGATTAAGCCAGAATAGCGACTGGTGACAAATATATAAATATTCTCTAGCATCAGTAAATCCTGGACCAGGTTTTTAACTTCAGGTTGGTTGTCATTTTTACATTCATCCATTGCATCAAGAAAAATGTATGTGGCCAGAGTCTTGGAACATTTTTTAAGAGTCTTCTGGATAGTTGTCTTCATATCATAAGCAGGAGCTTTGGTATTTCCTTCTTGATTGTCTTTATAGAGATTATTTAAATCAGCATGGTCATATGATGAATGAGTGCCAATTTGAGTAAGAAGAGATGCAACTAGTCCTTCATATTTTGTCTTGGATTGGCTAGAATCCAGAGAATCAAAATAGAAATAGAAAACTGGTTTTCCAGAGTCTTTAAGAGTTTTAATAGCTTTTGTGCTATATATATGTCAGTCCATATATATATAATGTTGACAGAGAAAAATTTACCAGAGGAATGTTTTTCCAGAGCCAGCTAGTCAATTGAGAATATTAGTATCAATATATCAATAAATATAAATGGCTCCAACCTTTGCCTTGTAACCAGAATAAACCACCTTGGCTTTTCCATTCTTGGAATTTTTCATTCTTCACAAGCCAGAGGCCAGTTCCTTCTGTCATCTTATTGCAGGCTGCAACAAAGTTGGTTGAAGAATCTGGTGCACCAATCCACTTTCGGATATCTTGAATTCTTGTATCTATATAATCCAAATGACTATTTGTGCTGCTTTAATGTAGAAGTATAACCATACCAGATATATGATAGTGTATTTGATCCCTTCCTACATTATTGACTGTGGAATTGACAATATTGCCTTGATTGTTTTCGAGGAATCTATTTATAATCAGTCTATCTGACAACAGTTATTTTAGGATTTCCAAAATTGCCCACCCAATTGATTGAATTTGCCCAGAGGTAGTTCGATGACCCCTATAATTTTTTTTAAGTGTGAGATTGATATATCTCCGTACAATGAAATAGCAAGTACTCATTAATTCCGGGGCTAATATCTCCTACGTCAATTTTTTTCGAAGGAGGAACAAATAAAGTCTCTTACATTGAGTTGGGATCATTGGAATCACTCATGATTTTCACAGCGGGCAATAGGTTTTGAAAGTCTTGTTGGAGTGCTGATATCGGACTATGATGTTCGGCAAGAAGACGTGAAGAAAAGTCAAATGCATGTGACCACCAATTCATCATCTCGAAAATTTAAGGTTTCAACACCACGGGGAATGCCGCTCAATTCAGAAGTGGAGCACTTTCTTAATCCAGGACGAGAGACTTTGATAGCGCAAGTAGATAAGCTAGTGAATCTCCAGTAAGAAGTCCACTGCGAGTTTGACACGTATCCACAACGGAATGCACAATTGGTGACAATTACCCGGTATATCACCTGTCAAAATGAGTGATGAAAGCGTTCAAAACGAGTGCGGTTCCAAGGACCCGTTCTTTGTGGCTGAGTGTGTCCAAAAAAAAAAAAAGGTCAACAAGTTTTATCACTTGATAGATCGTAACTGGGTTGTTGAGACTCGTTTTTAGAGTCATTCAAAATAGATTTTTCGTTGCTTACCACTCGTTTGTACGGTTATAGAATGACACAGAGTAATATTCAAATGTTATCTACCAAAAACATCCCAGCTGACTTACTATCGTCTAACACAGGAGTTTCCAATCATTAATCCTTCTCAGAAGGCTCTTTGCCTTCCCCAATGTCCCAATATCAACTTCGCCATCAAGACTGACAAATCTTGTCATCAACTGGAGATCGCGACTTTATCTCGAGTCAAAGGTTCGTAATGGTCAAAATATTTTCATAAACTTAAGAGGGCGTAGGGAAGGGTCCATAGTATCAGCGGTTGATGTAACGGTCGAGGGCAGAGTCAAGATTAAAAATGTAAAATTCTTCTTTCGCCGACATCGGGAGACAAAAAATGTCTGGAAGATGTTATAGTCACGACAAAGTGAACAGATACAACTTGGTAGATGCACCAAGGGCTATGGCACCAGAAGCCTCACACAACGTCAATTCTAATGAGAACAAAACAGGAAAGGCTATCAACTACACAAGACCAAGTGAGGCTCTCGAAAAATCACTTAGTCGCGCTCATCCCAATATAAAGCCCTTTTGTCAATGAGTGCCAGTTAGACACTGTCACAATGAAATAGCAACGTGGCCAGGAAGGGGGCATACTAGGCCTTTAGGGCGTGTTCGTGTGCAATCGCTTGGGTCCGCTTGGGTCTGCTTACCCGCCAAATTTACAACATTAAGCCTTTTTACCACAGGTGAATTCAGAATCACCGTGAATGGTTGTAAATTTGGCAGGGTAACCGCTCGTAAGAAAACCTAAGCGGTTGCACACGAACACGCCCTTAGTGAAGAAGGAGAGTGAATGAAACATTGGTCAGACGCAAAGTACTGGTCAAAGTAGTCTCGTGCCCAGCCGTCTTGGAATTAGCACTATTTCTGCGCTGCCGGACTTGTCCGAGCGGGCGCAAGATCTGCTAATTCCAAGACGGATGGGGACGAGACTAGGTCAAAGAAAGGTCTGGTATTCATGAAAATGTAGATAGAGAGACGAGGGATGAGAAATTTTTTTGAAATTGATATGTAACATTGAAAAGCCTGACCTGACTGGGATACGGAGGAATTCCCGCTACCCCTTTAGGGGTTAAGGGTCTTGGCGTTGGATCACTCAAAAAATCGCATCTTTCAATTTTTGGCGTGGTTTGGAGCTTTAAAATTTTTTGCAAATAAAAATGTAAAAAGTCACGTGTTTCGTAATACTGATTTGTCGAATACTGCCAGTGCATACCGATTTGCTGATCTGTTGAAAAATTCCGCGAAGAGTGATTCCTCCTTGGACTGGACTTTTCAAGGCTTTTGGACGGATCTTCTGGACTTCAGTACGTCGATTAGACTATTATGACACTGAAATTCGTTCAATCTTTTCATTCTTACTGGAAAAGTACTGGATGAACCAGGGAGCACCCAACGTCGATTTCTGGTCCAGGGGTCATGAAGTATGCGTCTTACAACAATGTCTTTTATTTCTGTCACAATCTATCCCTATCTCAGTTCTCGAAATATGCGACCTGCACATCTACTTTTGACCCCACTTGCTATGGAACATCCTACAAGGAACACAAAGACGTTGTCAACTTTTTTAGCTGTGATTAGGGCATTCGAACAATACCCTATTTTTGACATGCTTGCTGCATAAGTATTCTCGCCGCGGTATGTTGTTTCGTTCCTTTAAGTCGTGATGTTGCTCACTGTTTTTTCATACTCAGTACCGGAATTGTACTGTCCAACACGACCGGCTACTCCCTTGCACAAATCTAACAAGTTCTTGTACGCGATACAAGTTGTATCGCAGAAGGGTGGACTTCCTTTCCTGGGATGTACAAATTTTAAGATCTTGTCTGAAGGGTAGTATTTCAATCACGTCTTTGGGAATGTGAGTAGACATTCAATTTCTCTATCTACTTATTCTTTGCTTGGAAGCTTATGCATTTTCCAGGAGAAATACGGAGCTTACGAGCACCTTGAGAATCAACGAGGTTACATACCTCCCAAGACAGCGTCTATGGATCCGGATTTACTACCAGTACTTATAGTATGTATGGTCTTTGTCGTGATAGTTGAGACATATTTACTATTTAGTGTAACTTAACTAATAGTAATCGGAACAAAGATTGTGTCAATATTCGCGCATCAACTTAACTAATCGAGACAGATATTGAGTCGATATTTGCATCAAGTTTCCTGAGTTCCAAAGGCAGTGGATTCAACGTCTTGTTGCATTCGCTAACTAATGCTACATTTCACTAACCTATTTATTGCCGTTTGCATAAAAGTTGGCGCGGCATGTAAACACGCATAAATTTAACTATTTCGTTGCTCATCGTGCGCGACGAATATCTCGTCAACGAGTACACCTTTTACCTTCAATCCAAGTGTATTCTGATACTATTTTTCAATGTCTAGGGCGCCCCATATTTAGTTTCATGAAATGTCATGTTTTTGGATACCCT